>JADGMS010000023.1:0-199516 GCA_015731905.1 Salix dunnii | reverse complement strand
CTAAACATCATCCAAACTTAATAAATAAGTAAAATATCATAAAAATAATATACATATATAATATAACTCGAACCCTGACAACCCCACGTGCTCATTAAAATGTTCCTTCATTCAACACGTTGTTGTATACTTTTCTTCACTTCAATTCTTGCACGCATTCTCCATTGTAATAATAATAATAATAATAATAGTGTTGTGTGGCCATTGTGTGATGTCTTTAATTAATACCATTTTTTTAACATGTCGGCTGGTCATTTGTGTCGAATAGTTATATTATTATTATTATTATTATATAGTTGGCCAAAGTATACAATACATTAATTATGTGAAGTTGGTTGAATTGTTTTCTTGTTTTACCATGGAGACCAGATTCTAGAAGTATATTTAGCATATATTTTTTTTCAAGATTATTGTTTGTTTGTTTCTAATTTATGTCTAAACAAATAAACTTTTAAGTTGTTTATTTATTTTATTTTTCTTATTGTTTTAATTTTTTATTCACTAAGCATATGCTTCAATTTTCTATGTTATAGCAATGTGTGACCTTAACAGGTTATCAAAGGCGAGATAGTTAGATGCCCGTGTTATGTTGTAGCGGGTCAATTTTAAAAATTTTAACCGTATTACTTGATTGATTTATGTTTAAAATTTAAATTGTATGAAAGTTACTATAACATGATACAATTGACTTCGTATTTCCAAAAACAAGTTGAATATCATGCCCAAAACATGGTTTGCTTTAAAAAAAAATATAATTATATTATTTTTTTAATATTCAAACAACAACCTATTAGATCAACTCATGTTTTAGAGTTTAACTCGTTCATCACATGACCGTGATCATATATTCCACTAGGATCGGTAGCCTTGCTTTAAGGAAAAACAATAAAAAAAATACTTCATACAAACTCAATATTAGAAAATAAAATTAAGAAAAACATAAATAAAGGGAAAAGGGAAAATTGAAAGCATAATGTTTTTTATTAAAAAAAAAACTTGAAAACTAGTTTGAATTTATTTCGTATATAATTGTTTGGTGCCAAAAAAATCCCACACTTGACTTTGCATGAAGAAAATTGGTTTAATTGCCTATAAAAATTGAGATTTCAAGAGTCAATATTGACAACAAAAAAAAATAATAATTGAGATTTCAAGAGTCAATTATTTATATATTTTTTAAAAAAATAATTAAAAAAATAAACAATGTATATTTATCTAGTTTAACATGTCAACCAGTTGACATTAGAATTCAAACCCTATTTAACATTATATTTTAAAAGTATTTTTTTTTATTCTTTTTTTTTAAGGCAGAGGGTCAAATATTATACGCTCGCAAACCGCTATATGAAATTATTTGACGAGAAATTGACGAGAGAATCAAAGGTACGTGATAAAATGGGTCAAATATGGCTGTTTTTTATTTCAAGATATCGCCCTCCAAGCATTGGACCGGCCTTGTTATTAGGGTAAGTAAAAAAAAAAAATCAAAAAAATCACAATTAAATCGAAAAAACTTTAAAAAAATGAAGCAATAAAAATTAAATTATTAAAAAAACAATTAAAATATTTTTAATAACTTCTAATTTAATTTAGTTTTTTACAACCAAAACCTATAAATCAAAATAAAAATCAAATCAATTAAAATTAAAATTAATAACAATATATATTATAAAAAAACCTTTTGTTTTTCTCTAACGATTTAATTTTTTTAATTTAATTCTATTTTAATGAAATAAAAAAAATCCTGATTAAAAAAACAAAAAATACTTTTTATTTTTTACATAAAAAAACTAAAACCCGTTAGTTTAAATCAATTTAATTATTTTATATAATTTAAATTTAATTATTTTTATATATAAGAATCAAACCAAAAGGTATTATTACCCTTACTTCCATTAAAAAAAGAAAAGAAAATTGCACAATTATTTAGGTGGGCCAATAAGGAATAATAATAATAATTTCCACTCAGAAATAATTATTCTTGAATAAAAAACAATAAATCATAATTATTTTTCTGCAACAGGATCCAAGACTTTTGCATAAAGGCGGTGGGGGGGCCCTTGAAATCAGTGTACAGCGAATCAGGTGCGATCTCCCATATCACAACTGTCTGCCGACCATGACGTCATGCCTGCTCTTTGGCTTTTTCTCTTATTGGTTAACCCACCCACCCACGACTGCAATCATGCTTTCATTCCAAAGCTTTCTTTTTTTTTCTTTTTTTTTTATTTAAAGAAATTATTTTAAAAAAATATATTTTATGAGTTAGTAAAATTATAATTATTCTAGGTTCTTATAAGAAATACATGTCTTAACTCAAACTCGAGACTTGTTATATAAATTTTAAATTATAAATCATTATATCACGTTCCTTGAAGATCGATGCTTTCTATTCATAGAAAGGGAATTCATCTTTAGGATTCCAACATCGTAAAATAAAGTTTTGAGAAAGAAAAAAATTTATTTTTCTAAATACAATATTAACAAAAAAAACTTTTTAATAAAAAAATGGTTAGTAATGTGTGCATGAGCCACTTTAATATTGCAATAACTTTATACAAATAAATAATTCAATAAACTCAACAAATCATACTAGATATAATTCATTACCAACTCATTATAAATAATAGAACTTGTAATTTAATTTAATTTCAAATAAGTTTATAATTAAAAAAAGCTTGACGATTAACAATATACAACTTATCAACATCATTAGGAATGTGTTTTATGCAATTCAAATTATTGCATTGCCTAATTAGTGCAATGCATATCAATAATGGTGTCCTCAAGGAGCGTGACATGTTAATAGAGAGCTTATGATTTGCACATCAGATCTTGAGTTTGAGTCAAAATGTGCACCATTTGTAAGAGTTTAGAACAATCAATGTGATTTTACTTGCTCATCTAAACCCACAAAATATGTTTTTCAATAATAGATTTTCCTCACATCCAAAAACAATATATCAATGATGATAAAATAATGTATTAGCACCATTGCTAGCTATACATCACTTCACATCGGAGAAGTTGCTACTATTAAAGTATTGGTAAAATTTAAGTGTTTCAATTTTTCTTACACTCTCAAATCCAATGATTCTCCTTTTCTTCTTACTCGATGTTGTATTGTTCTCTTCTTCATTGTTGATTCCTCTCCAAATGAGATAAACAACATCGAATTAGGATTTAATTTGGGAAACTCGAGAACCACCTTTACCTTCTTATCATGGCATCTCTTTTTGTTTAATTCACTATTTTTCTCTTCATTTAATGAGCTATTACAATTGTTGTTGTTGGTAGGTTAATGGTTAATGGATAGATTAAGAGGAACTATAGCGGTGGTGACAAATTAGTGATTTTGAGAAGAATTAGTAATTGTTGAATTGCTTGAGCTAGAATTACAAGGCTAAATGATGATGCTTGCCTTAATTTTTCCTGATAAAAATGTTTTAACTCGGTTTTACAAGGTTGGATAGATCATGGGTTAACTCAATTTTTTAATCAGATGAAACCATACCAATTTCTTCTCTCTTTTTTTCTTTAATCTAGATTGGTCTAGGTTACCAGTCAACTGGGTCCTGGTCAGCCTCAAATTGATTTAGGTTTCGTGGTCAAGTCAAGGTTTTATTAATTTACTAGAAAGACACAAATCGTTTAAAGTGTTCTTTGTCTAGTTAGTAATCAAGTGTAATATATTTTGCAAATGCATATAATTTTTGATGTGTTGTAGTAAAAAAATACACACTAGGAATGAAGTGTCTGTTCAAGAGTGTGATTGATGTTGCATTTGAAAGTGATTTTCGTTTAGAAATGCATCAAATGATATTTTTTTAAAAAAATTATTTTGATATCAATACATGGAAATAATCTAAAAACACAAAAACAATTAATTTAAAATAAAATAAAAATAAATTTTGTTAATATTTTTAAAATTTTATTCGAGCATTTTAGAAATTCAGTGACTTACAGAATAGAAGTAGACAATTGAAGTTCCATTGATTATACATATGGCCCATAGATGATGCAATTGGTCTTCATGTCAATATGATTCAAAGATACAAATAATTCATCTCGTTTGATGCTAAATTCTTGAGAATTTCATAATTAAATTTTATTTGGATTTCAACAATTAACCTATATTTTTGAAAGCTAATTTATCACTATAATTTGTATTTTACTAATGATTTGAAAATACTTAGAATATATATTTTTAACATTAATAAATTAAAATCATCCAAAATAAATAATATCTAATATACTTCCAAATAAAACTTCAAAAGTAATAGTCAATCTTTCTTTAACTAAATTAAAATAATATTTTTGAATTTCACTTATAGTGAAAGTAATATTGCGTTGCCGCAATATGAGACGAGACGGTCGGTTTAATAATAATTATTTTAGGATTTTTTTTTAAATTGACGAGATTAATTATATATTATGATATTTTTTAATATTAATGTTTTAAAATATATATAAAAAATAAAATATTTTTTTTTATAAATTTTATATTAATTAATCTCAATATTCTAAAACATTTTAATTTAATAATATAAAAAATAATATTTGATAATTTTTATTAATTACAATTTTAATAATTAAAATATGTACAATAAACAATAGAATGTCATAATCAGCAAATAATATTTCTTTAATCAGCAAACGGAGTAATTATTTTTAACAACCTTAAATAATGTATTATTAAAGGACAGAAACACATAAGAAAGAAGGCTTCTCTCATTTCCTTGTCAAAAGCACAAAACACTTTGTGTTCTGCCTCTGGGATCTGCCCGCTTCCCATCTTCAGAGCAGATCGCTTCCCATATTCAGACCATATCCCATCCATAAAACTTGATTGTATTATACGGAGGGAATGCGGGCAGGGCTTGTATTTATTAGGTTTTAGTTTTTGTACATGATAGAATTATACTTTGTGGATCTTTTTTTCATTTGTAAGTAAGGAAGATACCCAGCTGCAGCTGGTAAATTGCCTATTGATAGGAGTAGGAGGACAGTGAAAGTTGTTGTCTTTGCAAGGGTATAAAAAAAGTTGAGAAATTTGATGGGTTTTCTTGTTGATTCACAAAAAGGTGGTTGTGGAGTAGGGGGTGGTGGTTGTTTTAGGAGTTTGATAAGGAGAAAGCAGGTTGATTCTATTCATTCTAAAGCACGTGGTCATCATCAGTTAGCCAAGGAGTTGTCTGTTCTTCACCTTATTGCTATTGGTATGTTCTTTTTCTCCTAATTCTTCGCTTTGACCAAATCATTTTTTCTGGGTTTTGTTTTTTGGACCCTGGTTTTGATTGTCCTGTGCTTCTTCGTTCTTTTTTGTTTGCTACTTTACCGAATGGATGAGTTGTGTTAATTGGTTTCTGGTTTTGGCCAGGAATTTTAAGCTTTCTTGCCTGGACGTATCATTTCCTTGTTGTCTTATCCAGATAATATTTCCTTTGTTTAACATTTTTTTTTTATTGAAATTAACTTTTATTAAAACATACGCCAAAACTTGATCCTGCTAAGCACCGTCTAATGTGAAAAATTAAAATTATTTTTGTTTTTATCCTTTTTTGTAACTTTCAGTTTTTCGTGTGAGTTTTCTAATTTTTGAATGTTAGTTCTTGTGCTATAGCTTGCCTTCTATCTATGAATTGCTGACTGTTGAACTCTGATCAGGCGTTGGCTCAACTATTGGAGCTGGAGTTTATATTCTTGTTGGAACAGTTGCTAGAGAGCATTCTGGACCAGCTCTATTTATGTCCTTTCTGGTTGCTGGAATTGCTGCTGCACTTTCAGCCTTTTGCTATGCAGAACTTGCAAGTCGTTGTCCATCTGCTGGCAGTGCTTATCATTATTCCTATATATGTGTTGGAGAAGGGTAAGTATTTGATGTTTCTTGTTTGAAAACTTATTTACATCTGTGGTAGATTCTCTTCTATTTGGTTCATGGTTTACATCCTGCTATCTCTTTATTCAAAGGGGATAAATCAGTTGATGGTTTCATTTATCTTGCAACACGTTGGGGGATTTGATTGGTCATAATTTGGTTCCGTAATGCAATCTACTTTTGGCACATTTCTTGCTGTTTTTGATATGATTATTGATTTATATAATAGCATACCTCAGACGTTGTGTTTGTGTACTTCTTTGTTTGTATTTGGGTCCATTTTTGGACTGAATATGGTTTTTGACAAAACCTGCAATGCCCCTTGCTTATTGATCCCTTCATTTTTAATTTGCAGTGTTGCTTGGTTGATTGGCTGGGCTCTAATATTGGAATACACAATCGGTGGTTCAGCAGTTGCTCGTGGCATATCTCCAAATCTAGTTCAGTGACTTTCTTTTACCCAAGCTTCAATTTACTTAGATTTGGAACTTTTTAATTCTTTGGGTTTAATTATTTCAATCTTATTGTTTTGAGTATAATTATTTTACTTTGCTCACTTTATAGATGAAAATGGTACACATTTTCCTATTTTCAAGCATTACTATCTTGATGCCTAATGGCTAATTGCATCTTGCTGTTGAATTGGAGTATTGGAAGAAAAGAAATTTAGTAACTTGTCAATTCTTTCATTTCTTTTATGATAGTTGCCATTTATCTTTTCGTGGTGAAAATGGAATTTTATGAGTGAGCATGCAAGTAATTCTTCTCGGATGGTCAAGCTTAATTGACAATACCGTCATCGGAGTCTAGCTTCAATTTGATGCTTGAACTCTTTGATAGTTTCCATTTTCATTAAGATATGAAGAGTCATTTGGGACGTCCTTGTTTCCTTTGCAGGAAGTTCTAACATATTAGTGATCTTCCATTTTCACCACTACAAAATAAATTTCTAGGATGCCCCTACTTACCAGCCTAAGTGGTGTTCTTTAGGTTAGATCCTTGATTTCAACAAAAAATATATAGAAATAATAGAAAAGGAGTTGCTGATACTCTATTGTGATTAGTTGACAAGCAACTTGTTGGTCAATATTTGGCTTTTCTTCCTTGATGAAAGTCTTATTTTATTTTTCCCCTCTTATCTATCAAGGCATTGAATGCTCTCCAAATGGTGATAGTCTATATGCTTCCCTTTCTGTCTATTTTTGAATTATTGTTTATATTTCTTACTTATCTTCATTTTATGCTTGCAGGCACTGTTCTTTGGAGGTCAGGACAATCTACCTGTTTTTCTAGCTCGTCAACATATACCCGGGCTTGATGTTGTGGTTGATCCATGTGCTGCTGTTCTGGTATTGGTTGTCACTGGGCTGTTGTGTGTGGGAATAAAGGAGGTACATACCATAATTCTTTATCATGTTCATTTTTCCCCTTTTGACTAGCAATTGCTCTGAGGTAAAGTTCTCCTTTCTTTCCTTGCTATTATATTAATCTCCTTGAGTGACATCATTGTGCAGAGTACTATGGCACAAGCCGTAGTAACATCCATAAATGTGTGTGTCATGCTTTTCATCATAATAGCTGGTGGTTATCTTGGCTTCAAGACTGGATGGGCTGGATATGAACTTCCTACTGGGTAAAAGGCATCCCATGTTGTAAATTCATTTATGAAACATTTTCTGCTGAAGTTTATAACTATTAGGATATTTCTGAACACACAGGTACTTTCCCTTTGGTGTGGATGGGATGCTTGCAGGGTCTGCAACTGTATTTTTTGCGTACATCGGATTTGATTCAGTTGCCAGCACTGCTGAGGAGGTATGCACCTTCCTGGTGTTTTTGTTATTCCTTCCCGCTTCTTTTCAACTGTAGTTATTTCATGTTTACAGTCTTCATGTTCATAGGTACATGGTGAATTGTGGAGTCTAATGTTGTGTTTCACTTTTCCTGACAGGTGAAAAATCCACAACGAGATTTACCTCTAGGCATCGGGCTTGCGCTGTCTATTTGTTGTTCTTTGTACATGCTGGTCTCTGTCGTCATTGTTGGTCTGGTACCTTATTATGCAATGGATCCCGATACCCCTATCTCATCAGCCTTTGCTGCTCATGGGATGCAATGGGCAGCGTAAGTTTGTTGTTTTGGTCAAATTCATGGCACATCAATTTTTTCTCCAAAATTATATGGAAGTAATTGAACCTTCTTGATTTATAAGTCCTTGTGCTGCTTATGTGTTCAGTTACTTGATAACTGCTGGGGCAGTTATGGCTCTCTGCTCAACGTTGATGGGGTCAATGCTTCCTCAGGTAATTTAACAGAATCTTCAAGGTGCTTGTGTAACCTATTTTTCTGACTTGCTGCTCTTGGATGCTATTTGTTATATGATGAATTTTATTCTTGATTTTCTTCACTGGCCATGCACCTCATGACTGCTCACATACACTGACTTTTAGTTCAAGCACAGTGTATTTTGATTTCCTTCATTTCAGAAATATGGTTGATCTTCAAAACTTACCTTGTGTACTTGTATGAATCAATATATGCGTGTTGCATACCTGTATCACTGTATTATCTGACATTCCAGTACTTTATCTGTAGGCTCTACACTGTATTTTTCCTCTACCATAATTCTCTGTTTTTTATAAACTGTGGAAGTTCTAATTAGTAAGAAGGAAGAGTATCCAATCCCCCTGAATATCAGTTCAGGAAATTTCCCTAAAAGCACTTTCTATGTACCACAAAGAAGCCAGTAAGAGTGTCCAATCCAACATGAACTTTCATGATTTGATGTGTTGATTGATAATTCTGCCTTGCACTCCTTCCAAATGCACCAAAAAACTGGACTAGAAAACATATCTCTGTAGTTCTTAGAATCTTTCTCCCACCCAAGACCCACAAAAAAAATCAGCAACACTTGTTCCACCATCCTCGGAATTGCCCAACACTCAAATGCAAACAATCTTTGTTGCATGCATTAAGCTGAAGGGGAATGCTTTGCTGCATGTATTATGCTGAAGGGGAATGCAGAAAGAGAATGACAAAGTGATTCTCTATAATGATGACACATAACACAATTATTAGGAGTAAGGCCTTGTGATGCATTCTAATCTGCAACAAGTCATTGGTATCAATCTCATCGAGCACCATTCTCAAGATGAAAAGGTTGTCTCAATAGGCTCATAAAAGGTTCTTGAATGTGAACCCTGGGGACAGCTACTATATAGTTGGTTAAAGCAAGAATGTGATATTAGTGGTGGTGATAACTGTGTGTTTATATTTATTCTCTAATTGGGTGATTATGGCGTATGACCTGCCTTAGTGGGAAGAATGCTTAATCTGTTTCTTGCCTCTTACTTTACTAGATTCACCATATGGTAACTGTACTATTCTGTTTGTCCAAGAGTGTTTTTTTTGTCGGTGAATTGTATTACCTTTTCTTTATCTCCAGTCATCAATTAACACATAGATTCTGTCTTTCCCAGCCTCGAATCTTGATGGCGATGGCTAGAGATGGATTGCTGCCATCATTCTTTTCAGATGTAAATAAAAGCACCCAAGTTCCTGTTAAGAGCACGTTGGCCACTGGCTTTGGTGCTGCAGTATTGGCATTTTTTATGGATGTTTCACAGTTAGCTGGGATGGTATGTGAACTTTGAATCTTCAAGTAAATGTGCAATATAGTATTGTTGTAGTTGATGAAGCTTGCGTGCATTGTGCTTGAACCTATTTACTTCAAATATAAGCAAGGAAGGTAATGAGTTGAGAAATGGTTGAGTAGCCTCTCCCTTTCCCGTTTCCTGTCTGTCAGGAGTCATATTTGCCCATCAGTTCCTGATTGAGGAAATAGGAGAATTTTTGTTCTTATCTTCAACTGTTAATGAGGGTTGACGACAGCTATTTTTTTTCTTACTTCAGTTATCAAACAAATAGGTTGTCCTTCTGGGATTGGTAAATAATCCCCCCCCCACCCAATCGCTGGCCTGCCCCTTTTTTTAAAGATTGTTACCAGTTTCTATGGTCCAGGCCATTCATCAATTCAAATCAGTATCTTAAAAGAAAATAATTGAGTGCTTCATTCTCTGGCAAGCTCATGTGCCTTCCAAGACACTGTTGCTCCTTTTATTATGTATGTGTGTATGTTGATGTATACATATTTCCCACGTGCACAATGATTTCCCCTTGAAATCCATTATTATGAAAAAGGTAATACCCAAAGAAGGAGAATGAAATTTCCATCTTTGGTGATAATTTCAAGATGGATTTATATTTCTTGCAGTTATAGTCTGACCACATCTTCTACATTCAAATTATCAGTACCTACTATGCATTCACTGCTGTCAGCACCACACCAATCAGGAACATCATTGCTGAGCATGGGACAGATCAACTAAAGTGATTCTTGAATGAAAACTAAAATACAAGAGTCGCAATCTATTCTGACTCAATAGAAATGAAAATTTATATTTAATTTATATTTATTAAAAAATATTCCAGAATTTCTTAGAAATTACTATTCTAAAAGACCCTCCCCTCCTCTATGAAAAAGGCTTGCACTCCTATTTACAAGAACTATAACTATGGAAGCCTCAAGACTTTTCAAATGTACAAATTTTATTTATGTAAATGTCAAAGCATATTCTTGATAATGCAATTTTGTGCAGGTCAGTGTGGGCACACTTCTTGCTTTCACTATGGTAGCAATTTCTGTATTGATACTGAGATACGTACCACCAGATGAGGTGCCTATTCCATCTTCACTTCAGGACACTATCGATTCTGTGTCATTACAGTACAGTGCAAATAGCCATGTTGTGTACGAGGAAAAGGCTGTTGTTCATGCGGGTACTTCTAAGGAAAGCAATTTGCCTTTATTAGGCAAAAGAACAACAATTGATTATCCTATGCTTGTAAAACAAGAAGCTCAAGGCAATTGTAAGTTTTTTGCAGCTATCACTTTTTACTTTTCTTGGCATGCATATGAATATTACTTGTTTGGATCTGTAAATAATCTAAAAACCTCTCATTTCCAATCACAGTCCAATTACGTGGTATGTGTTACAGAATTCCTGATTGGCATATGTAAAAGATATATTGCTAATATTACAGTGCTCTGAAACATTTACAGATGGAATTCATACATCCACTGAGCTTTCTGTCCTGCCCCAATTTTTAATTTAAAGATTTTAGACCTGACTCTTAGTACTCAGACGTAGTGTAGCACATCAGCAAAATTTAACGCGTCAAACTTTTTCATCAGATGGTTTCTCACTCTAATTCTCCTTTCTATAAATTTTTTCAGTTGTCCTGAATGAAGGGAAAAGGCGAGAAATTGCTGGCTGGACCATAGCAGCCACATGCATCGGGGCAGGTCTCCTTACTTATGCTGCTTCAGACTTGAGTCTTCCTAGGTGGGTCAATATTGGTCATGACAGTTATTTACAGTTACACAAACATCCTCTA
This sequence comes from Salix dunnii, assembly GCA_015731905.1. Classification (NCBI taxonomy): domain Eukaryota; kingdom Viridiplantae; phylum Streptophyta; class Magnoliopsida; order Malpighiales; family Salicaceae; genus Salix; species Salix dunnii. The sequence goes on along the minus strand of JADGMS010000023.1, from coordinate 188,181 downwards.
ATGCTTTTAGACAAGACATGAATTTCTTCTTTTCTTTCAATGTTATGTACCTGTTTGGATTCTTCTTCCACCAGTCCTCTTCGTTTTACAATGTGTGGAATTGGTGGTGCACTTCTCCTTTCTGGTTTGATTGTGCTGACCTGCATTGAACAAGATGATGCAAGGCACAGATTTGGGCATTCAGGAGGTACGTGGCTATTTCCTCTTATACCCTGTGAAGTTTATTATTTTTGTAAGGTCAGTCTAGTTAATGCCTGCATGTGTTTGATGCAAATTTTGGAATATGTCAAGTGCTAGTGTTGAATGTACTATGTGTATGTGACCACTGGCCTTTTTTGTTACCGAATAAAAAAGGCTCCATTGTCTTGGAATGTCCTAGCAGTTGGGGATTAATTTTTGTGTCTTGATCCCAAGTGAAATGAGTTCTCATGTAGGTTAATCACTCTCTTAAACTCTTGCGGGAAGGGCATTTTTCAACAGTCTAACCACCATACTTGCTCATAATATGTGGATTAGTAAATCCAGAAGTAAAGCTACCAGTGCCTGTGAATCCTGAGATAGTTTCTGGATAGAACTTTGTTTAGGTTTATGTTGGCTCAGAACAGTGCACGTAAGCGAGTATGCTTGCTATATGTGCTCATTCATCTTTTTCTAGTCCTATCTTATCCTGCATTTAATAGTGCTATCAATTACTTGATCCAGTGTGTTCTTATTACCAGGCATTCATTTATAACAACCTTAAACACGCACCGACTTGCACACACAAGCATATGTACAATATAGCTGCTTATGTGGGTGTTACAATGTTAAGATCTTCTTTGATTAAAGGTTTTGGTGAACTAAAAATAAATAAATATCTTTTCAGGTTTCATTTGCCCATTTGTTCCACTTCTTCCTATTGTCTGCATACTCGTCAACATCTACCTGTTGATTAATCTTGGGTGAGTGAATATTTATCCAACTTTGCAGCTATATGATTTTGAACTTTCAGTGGATCTCCATTTCTCTTCTCATAACACGCTCCCTCCCTTTTTCTCTCTGACCTTTCAGTGCTGCCACTTGGACCCGTGTTTCTGTATGGCTTATTGTTGGAGTGCTTGTATACGCATTCTATGGGCGGAAACACAGCTCACTACTGGACGCAGTCTATGTACCTGCAACTCATGCTGATGAAATTTATCGGAGCGCTGGAGAAAGTTTGGCATAGAATTCGTTTCCAGTTTATGGCTACCAGGATGCACTCCCAATGCATTCCTTACAACAGAATCTCTTTGTTGTAATATTATATTTTTACTTCCCCCCCATGTTCTGTTTGTATTCCTATGACACCATTGATGGCTGAAATCCGTCTTGCGTGTATGTATATAGGTTGGTGGTTTAGGGAGTTGATCGAAACAATGTAAATATTCTGATTCAAGAACGTTTCTTTATCAAAGCTCGCACACAAAATCTGAAATTAAGCTAAAAAAATATTAGTCTTAGGACACAATCTGAAATTAGCCATGAGAAAGATAGAATGACAACAAAAATTGGTCAATTCTTTGGAAAATATAGTTTAGTCAAGAACCAGGCAAGAAAATGCTTCAACGTGCATCAGCTTTATGTGAGTTAAATTTAAAAATTTAGTCTTGGAAAAGAGTATATACTCTTAATAAACTCTTGAAATGTAAGTTTATTTCTACATGTCAGTATTGTGGAACTATAGACATGTAAAAAGAAACTGTTTTGATTGAAGAATCATATTTCCCAGTAAAAATCAAGATCTAGAGCACAAAGTTAACCTAGTCTCAAATCAATGATGTAATATAGAAAAAATGGTAAATCAATAGGTTGTGAGAAATCTAATTAAACTAAAAGTTATAACAGAATAAAAATGAAAAATAAATTAGTAAAAATAAAGTAATGAAAAATAAATTAGTAAAAGTAAAGTATGTCTAGACATATAAATAACAATATGCAGTATTTAGATAGTGGTTGTTATGGATATATGTTAGGAAATAAAGGCCCACTAAGAAATTTTAATTCTTAAATGGTTGTTTAGTGACCTTTAGAGATGAAAGCATAACTACCATTAAAGATAAACATGTTGAAATTCTTGGTTTATCTATTTTTTCTTAATGTTTTGTTTGCGAATGGTATTAAAATTAACCTACCAAGCATAAGCTAATTTTGTGATTAAAATCATAGTGCGTAGTTTTCTAAGGATGAATGCAATATCTATAATCAAATGGATCATGAAAATTACCAAAACCTTGAATAATTATTACGAAGTTTCTATCTTGGGATATCATAAGACAACATTATATGATGTTAATCTTTCTAATAAACACCTTGATTATATTAACTTTAGATTTGTCAAACAATTCTATAAAAAAGAGTTGTATGAAAATTACCACATCTTCAAATAATCAAAATAATGGTGTGTGAAGCATGTCAAAAAGAAAAACAAACTAAAGCTCAACATAAAAAATTATTGACTTCAAGACCATTTAAATTATTGTATATGGACCTAATAGGTCTAATTCAAACCGAAAGTCTTGGTGGAAATAAATATATATTGATCATTATAAATGAATATTCAAGATATAATTAGGCTATAAATCTAAATCTTTTGATCTTACAGGGAAACTATTCAGAAAATTATAAATAGAAAAAGATTTTTCTATTTTAAGAATCCTTTTATGATGAAAAATGTATACATCAATGATTTTATACTCATACCACTAATTAACAAAATAGTATAGTTGAAAGGAGTAATAAAGTTATACTGAAAGTGGCTCGGACAATACTGAATAGAAACAAAGTTACAATACATTTTTTAGAAGAAGATGTCAAGACAATTGTTCATATTTTAAATCATATTGTTTTTAGACTAGGTACAAAGCTCACCCTTTTTCAAATGTGAAATAATAAAAGGCCCATGGTCAAATACTTTAAAGTGTTTGAAAGTTTTTGCTACATCTTAAAAGATCAAGAAAACTTACATAAGCTTGATAATAAGAGTGATGAAGCAATTTTTCTCTTATTTTTATCACACAATAAAGCCTACAAAGTATATAATCTATAGAGTCAACTTTCATTAAAATAACCAATCTTGATGACATGTTTGAGGTGATAAAAAAAATATTATTGGAATATAATGAACACTATGAATAAGGAAGTTATATGCACAAGAAGAAAAAGAACCTTCCTCAAGGATAAAACACAATCATCTTAATAAAAATATTATTGGAAAATTAAATGAAGGTATGAGGTTGAGAGAAAGAGTTAATAATCAAGTCTTATATATGTGTTACTTGTCCCCTATTGAATCTAAAAAGGTTATAAAAAGCTCCACATGAAAAAAATTGGATTAATACCATGCATGAGGAATTAAATTAGTTTCACTATAAATAATGTATGAGTGATGGTTCCACGTCCTAACAGTCATAACATAATTGGAACCAAATGGATCTTTATGAATAAATCAGATGAGTATGGAACAATTATAAGAAACAAAGTATGACTAGTGGCACAAAGATATTCACAAATGGAAGGAATCAATTTTGACGAAACATTCACACTAGTAACTTGTTTGGAGTTTGTTCTCATACTACTTACTTGCATTTGCTTTTCATTAGAACTTCAAACTATACCAAATAGATATGAAGAGTTCTTTCCTAAAAAGATTCTATAAAAAGAGTATATGTGGAGCAATTTAAATGTTTTACTAATCATTTGTCTCCTATCCATGTGTATGGTTGAAAGATTTTTTATAGTTTAAAATAAACTACACGAGCTTGATATGAACTATTAACAAAATACATGTTAAATATATGTTTTCAAAAAAGTCATGCTGACATGACACTTAAGGAAAATTCATTTATTCAGATTTATATTAATGACATTGTATTTTGAGCTACTTATGATTCGTTTCCTAATGATATGAAATCTAAATGTGAGATGAATATGAATGGTGAGTTAAACTTCTTTCTTGTCATATACGTTAAACAATAAGATAATGGAATTTTTATTTCTCAATTAAAGTATACAAGATATATGGCCAAGAAGTTTGGTTTGAAAGGTAAGAGTCATGCTCGGACCCCTATGAGCATTTTTGTCGAGATCAATTTTAACCCTCACAGGTAAATGTGTTGATTCCACACTTTTTAAAAGCATGATAAGAAGTTTTCTTTATATAAATACAACTAGACTTGATATTGCTTTTAGTGTTGGTGTGAGTGCTAGATTTCAGTATAATTTAAACGAATCACACCTTACTACAATATAGAGAATCTTGAATTTGAGTTTGGTTAATTATTAAGATGCTGACTAGGTTGGTAATGTTGATGATAAAAAAGAGAGTAATATGAGGATGTTTTTATGGTAGTGGAGACTTAGCAATATGAATGAGCAAGAAATAGAATTCAATTTCATTATCCATTGAAAAAGCCAAATACAATTTCATTATCCATTGAAAAAGCCAAATACATTGTTTCTTGGAAGTTGTTGCACAAACTTCTTTAGAGAAAAAAGATTTTACAAAATCATGGTTTTACTCAAGATATTATGATTGTTTATTATGATAGTTATAATGCCATTGGTATTTTTAAGAATCATGTGCAACATTCACAAACCAAGAATAATGATATAAGACATCATTTCATTCGATACTTGGTTGAATGAAAAATTACGACATTAGAACATGTTAACATTAAATATCAACTGACTAATCTTTTCATAAAACTTTTGGATGGTCTTAAGTTTGAGTTTCTTAGAAAATCCATTAGTTCATGCAACATTCTATGATTTTTGAAGGTGATATCCTTACATATTGTTTTATAAAAAAATAAAAAAATTCTTTTCGTTTTTGTTTTCTTAAGTTTTTTGTTCTCTCTCATAGTAACAAGTTGTTGACACTGAAACAAAGAAATAAACCTGTAAAATACTCAATGTATACCTTTTAATTCTATAAATATCATTTAGATAAGATTGAGGTGAATATTACTTGGAGTCTTCATTTCTGAAATAATAATTCTTTGATATACCATGTAAAGGGTATTTTCATGTGCATTATGATAAGCATCATTCTAATTATTGGTAAAAAATAATGAGAAACATATGACTTGAACTGACTATAACTAGTTGAACATATTACAAATTCTTATGATAGATCTTCCATTTAACATGTCTCTAAAGAAAAAGTTGATTGCTCACATCATTGTAGAAATAGAAAAGCAATCTCATAATGAATTATTTTTCTTGTTCAATTCATTGAAGAAAAAGTCAATTGATCAATTCATTGCAGATATAGACAAATAATTTTGTAATGAAATTCAATTAATCAAATTTTATGTTGGGAATAATTATTGTTCATGTATATAGGCCTAACCTAAAGTTTAACTTTCAAGGTATGTTGCTCACACCCTGCAAGCATATTTCATCAATGAATGATGATGATCAAATAAAAGTTTTTGAAATTAGAATGATATGTTTATATCACTCATACACTCACTCTTCATTTGGTCAATTAAAAGGATATATTTTTATGAATGAAAATTGACTATTAAGGTAAATATTTTTTTCTTCAAAATTGTCAATTTTGAGTATTTTTAGGCTACAAATTAGGTTACCGTATTAAGATCTACATATTTTCCACAATTGTACAAATTAATTCACATGTGAATATAATATTCATGACTATTTTGTTTTTTTAATGCTCAATTATTTTAAAAAAAAAGTTTTGGCTTGTCAAAGATCTTTAAACAACAAAACGATGTGTTTTAACAGGCACAAGCCAAAAAAACCTTATAAAGAAAAAGGGAAGAAATAAGATTTGATATGACAATGCCCTTTTCAAATATTGCCTTATTATTTCTCTCTTCATAACACACAATAGTCAAATAAGTTCTGTTTTTCTATCACCTCTTGTTTTGCCAGTTTCTAAAGCAAAACTGTCTCTAATCTGTCTTGATATACCATATATCTCTTGATCACTCATTCATAATTTCCTTTTCAATCTTGTATTCTAAATCATTCTAGAAGAAATAGTACATGATTTGATCTTGTATAAGGTTCAAAAACAAAAATATTAAAGTTTATTGAAATTCTTATTGATGAATATTTGTATTAATTTATATAGAGTCGATATAAAATGAAAACACAAAAGAAACTTCAATTATCTTCTTCAAGCTCCTTGGACAAACAAGAGCAGGAGACCTCATCTCGTGAAAAAAAAATCTTTGTTCAACCTTCCAAGATTCAAAAGACTAGTGAGAAGGGTGAGGAAATGGCCAATTCATCAGAACTTGGAACACATTCAGCAAGGACGGAGAGCTTCACCTTGCCCAAGGCAAAAAAGGCATACAGAAGGAACTTCTCAAGGAAGAATGTATTGGGAGAACATAATGTATCTATAAGTGATTATCTTATACTATATATTTTTTTTATTAAAGAGATTTTACGAGGATAACTGGGAAAAACTTGATTAAAGGGGGGGCACATGCTCTTTATATGAAAATTGCGAGGGAATTTTATGCTAACTATGAACTACTTGACTTAGATGACAAGTCAATCACTTCCAAAATGGGGTCAAACCCTTAGCTTGTCCCTCTCTATCAATAGAGACGTTTATGGTTTGTTTAAGGTCAGTAATTCAGGTTTTCTTTACAAAGAAATTAAGACGCCATCCAAAACCCACATGAGTGGCCTTTTTATAGGATCTAAATGGACTGTCAATTCAAAGAGGGTACCTGCGAAGTTGATGATGGCACCCTAAAGATTGTTAGAAAAAAATATCTTCACAAACTTGTGGTTATTTGCTATACATACAAAATTGGCAATTGACAGAGCCCAGTTCATGTCTGCAATTGCGTCTGACGTGCCCATTGATCTAGCTACCCGTTTTGTAGGTGTGATTTAAAAAGAATTCTCTAACAAGGAATCTAGTCTGCTGTTTGGGGGTTTCACTACTAGAATAGTTAATCTAGCTAAGGTTCCTTTGCAAGATGCTGCACCCTAAGTGAAAAAATTTGGCAAAATTTCTATTGTAACAGTTGTGATATCTGAAGCTATGGTTAGCAAAAAAAGACTTTTTGTTGACAAGTCAGCCTCATCTCAACCAAAATCACCTTTAACCAACGTGTTACTTCCAATATTCATGGATATGACACGTTAATGACAAGCTTATACAATTAGAGTTAGAAGTTGAGCAAATATATCATATAGTTAGTTGTGGAAGATGACAATGATGAGAACCTTAATTATGGTCAAATAAAGGAAAAGATAAATCAAGGGGGAGATAAATAGATGGCTATTGTGTTGTTGTTTGTTTGATAAAATTTGCAACTTTGTTTAATTCCTGATGATTTTAAGTAAATTGATTTTAATGGTTTATAATATTTGGGATAAGTATAAGAACTTCTATGTTATGGTTGAATGCAATATTTTTAATATGAACAAAATGCATATATATTACTACTTGAATAACTGTTTAAAATTTCTACATGAAAATACTTTTAAGCATGTTATAAATTGTTAGTATGATATAAATTATGAACTGTCGAAGACACTGGCAATTGTTCACATGCTAACTAATTGTGTCTACATGCTTACTAATATATTTTTTGTGTTAAATGTGTCTATTGATTTATGTTTGATCTAAACTTGATGCTTACAAATCTATTTTTTGTGTTTTGTCACAAATCAAGCTGAAAGGGAGATTGTCAAAATAGGAACGAGTAATAGAATAAAAGCAGAAAATGATAGGAGAAAACAGAGATAGGTTTCAAACAAGATCTGCTTTCTCAGCAAAGTAGCATGTAGAAGGTAGAAACACAAACTATTTGTGGATCAACTTCGATGCATGAATAACAAAGCCCCTTGAGAAAATGATAAAGATCGCCACCTGCAATCAGTGCACGAAATTCCCAATAGAAAAAAATTACATAAAAGATCCGCCTGCACCATAATTAAAGAGAATCATACGCATCTATTAGAGCAGACAAAAGCAAGAACCCCTGTAACAATACAATCGATTCATGCATATTCAACAATTACATAGTAGAGTTTGCATCTTCTAGTTAAAAGTGGTTCAATTAAAAGGTTTCTTCTCTGACCTTGATAACAATTAAAAAAAATATAGTTTACCGGGATTCCCAATCCTTCAACTTTTTGCTTCCTTTGGGTTTAGCTATAGCAGTATTCATTCCAGCCATTTTTGCATTGTACTTTGCCCGCAAAGGATCATTGTATGTCCACCTGCAAATAAAAACAAAGTAAACATTTGTTTCAGAGACATACATAACAACTTCCAACATATCTGAATTGTTTCTTTTGTTAGTTCAATAACCTCTTGATGCCAAAAAAAGAAGGTGAACCATTCCAACAATTGAATGGTATTGACACTATAACAACGGTTATTTTAGGATCCATTCAGGAGCAAAACAATACAAAAGCACAAAAAGGTCTAGGACATGCTGTTCACAACTGTCACGAGTAATTTAATTCAAAATGGCCCATCTATACAAATTTAAAAGATCACCCTAAAAAACACAGTGAGATAATTGTGACTTCCAAATCCCTTGCCTATTTATAATTTAAGACAAGGGTCATGAAATTTGAAGAATGTGATGGTAACTACCCTTACTATCAAAAGAGACTCAATTTTCACTTAAAAGAAGTAATAGAGACATGCAAACTTCTTTTTCTTCTTCTTTTTTCTGATATTTCAGGGGAAGCATTTGACCTGGCAACACCAATTCCCAAGGCCTCAGCTTTGAGTCAATGCCTCTTTGGAAAGGAAAAAAAAACACCTCAATAGCCTAAATGGTTCACTTGTACTTGGCGATACTTTTGAATTAGATAGCGATCATCTTCTAAAAAATTAGTATAAAGCATCATCTTCAAATTTGGATTTCAGTTTCTTCATGAACAAGAATGTAATGCAAAACATTTATGAGATTGAAACTGAAACTCAAACAGAATTAGAATTTACGAGCACATATAATATTCAAAGATTGGCATCAAGAAAATGCAAAGGACCAATTCTGTTGTTATATATGCTACCCATGTCCTTTAGCTTATGTAAAATGCTTTTAGTGTATTTCTTCAATAAGTGCAAATATGGACTAAACTAATCTACCTTCAAACCCAAAACTAAAGGGTAATGAATGAGACCATCAAGTGCAAATGTAACAGCAGATATAGTTGAAAGTCAATATTACAAAATAAAAACAAAGATTTGAATGGACTTACGGATTGTTCCAATCAGTGGTATCCTCATTGACAAGATGGGTCCATTTTGTTCTTCCACTACGACCAAAGTGTTTGACTTGCATAACTTTGGGCAATATGGTTTTATCCATGTTATCTTCTCCAGTCGGAGCTGAGAAATCACGTTTGAAAATGTTATCTGTTCCAACAGTTGCTGCTCGATCATCAGGCTCGTCCTGGAAGAAAGCACCCTTGTGGAAATATTTCTGCATAAACCTCCACTTCTGCTTTGGTGGTGGTGCAGGTTTCGGGTTCTTCCTCTCCCAATCTCTCCTCTCTTCCTCTGTCATGTTCCGCACCCTCTCAATCTCTTCCCTTTCCTTCAACATTGCCTCACGATCCTCCCTATCTCTCTTAATCCTTGCGATCTCTCTGACCTTCCAAGCCTCATACTCCTCTGCCTCATTCATTTCATCATCGGTGTCCACATCAGCAATATTTGCCTCGGTCTCTAGATTCCTCTGAATCATTTCCTCTTTCTTTATCTCCTCGACCAATATTTGCTTCGTCTCCACCTTCCTCTCTTCCAATTTCTTCCTCACCTTTTCCTCAAGTACTCGTTCTTCAGCCTCGAGCCGCTCACGCTCAGCTATAGTATCCCTCTCCGACTTGGGCACAAAAACAGGCTTCACCATAGCCATCCCTGTCATTTCCTCATCAGAATCAGTCTCATACTCCGACTCCTCTTCCTCCTCCTCCACTTCCTCCTCCTCCTCCTCCTCCTCTACAGGAAGAAGCGCAGCCTCCTCTAGCTCCCTCTGCCGCAACTTCTCCTTAATCCTTCTCCTTCTTTCCTCCAACGCATCCTCGTCCTCTTCCTCCTTATCCGCCCATTCTTGCTTCCGGGTCTCTTCCTCCTCCGTTGAAATAATCTCAGCCTGCCGAATCCTCCTATGATCCGCCCTCATTTCGTCGCGATTATCAACCCTAGTCTCCGCCAAACGACGCAGCCTCGGATCATCTTTCCCGGAAACAACATCCGAATCGTCCCTGCTTGGAAAAGCTTTCTCCAAGGAAGCCACCCTAGCCATCCTAATATCTCCATCTTCTTCCGCATCATCTGCCCACTCCGGTGCTTTACCAGGCCAATACCTTTTAACCTTGGTCTGCCCAATTTTACCCCTGAGCTTATCCCTAACTGCTAACGCTGTATCACTAACACCTGCTGTAACCGACATACTGAAAATTTCCCTCCCTTCCTAATCGCTGGTAGCTCAGTTTTGCTTTTAAAAAGAAAAAAAAAATTATGAAGGAGAGTGGATTCAGTTACCTGCTATTACCGAGATTAGGGTTTGTTGATTTTCCAATTTCAACGATGGCTTACTTTGCTGCGATTTGATTTATAGACCAGCACCACTCCTGCTCCTCCCATCGCTCCTTCCAGTTTATAGCGTCTTAAATAGAACAGGATTAGGAAGAAAGAAAAACGGTGGCGTTTCTTCTTGTTTTCCTTAGAGAAAAATGCTCACCCAATGAATTAATAATAATAATAGGAGGAAATTCTACAAAGAAAAATAACCTAATTAGTTTTATTAATATCATTTTTGTAATTGTTTTTATAAAAAATATTTATGGAAATATTTTGCGGTGGTATTCTAGAACAACTTATATTTTTTTTTTCAATTATAAACTGTTTTTTTTCTTAATTTAATATCAAGAGATATAAGTTAGATTAAAGAGATATCAAGAACAAGATTGTTAATGCCGTTCCGATCATTGTTCATGTTTTTTTTATTAGCACAAAACATTTCGGTTTCGGAGCATTTCAACGTGCCGTTTTGAGATTGTATTGTTTATATATAATTAATTATATATAAAAAAACTTAAAATATTAATTTAATAAGCATAATTAAAATTCAAGATAAATTAATTTTAAATTATACAGCAAACACAAAGTCAAACAAACATAATCTCAAAATTAAAAAAAATCACATGTTAATCAAAATAAAAAGGATTTTAAGATCGGAACGGTACCAAGACGTTCTAACTAGAATTTGACCGAAACAGTCCGGAATTAAAACCGAAACGAAAACAATACAGTTGTCTCAGTTTTTTTAATGGAAAAGTATTGACAACCCTTATCAAGAATATATTTCAAGGAAATTGACTGGATGAAAAAAATATAATTTAATTTACATTAAATGCAAAAGAAAAAGATTTTACAAAGAGTGCAATTGAGAAGACTGTTTTTAAGAAAAATGAATGACATGATTAATTTTTCCATGATTTAAAAACTTACTTGAGAAGTATAATGATATTACCAAACAAAATTCTAATAAAAAACAAAATATTATTCACATTTTTATTTTTATACAAATATGTATATATATGTTTTTCCATTTTAAAAACGTTTAAAAAATTATTTTTTATTTGCTTCAAATTAAAAAAATCATTTTATATATTAATATCAAAAATAAATTTTAAAAAATAAAAACAATATTATTTTAATATATTTTTAGACAAAAAAACCACTAGCACAATATTACATTTAAAAAGCATTATTTAAATATATTTCTAATTAAAAATTTCTTTTAAAAAATGCACTAATACCATATCAATCAGGCCCAATGCGAAGAATGCAACCTCGCTTCAAGAAAGACATGTATCAAACCAGTAATGGAATGAGGTACAGGATACCCCCTTCCCCAGCCCAGCTTATTGAAAGGTTCTTAACTTGGGAAGAAGAATCAAAATGGTAGAGCCGGTGACCGGAGAGAGAACCGATGACCAAAATTTGCAATCACATTGATTATATGTAACAGTGCCAGCAATCTTGGCATTTTCATACATCATAAATACGATTACAAACTCAGCTACAAGAAGAAGACAATCTTCCTCCTCTATAGGACTTTAAAATTAGAGTAGAGTTGCTCCTCCCTCTTCTTCCTCCTCCTACTCCCTACGCATTTAAACTATGTTGCAACCTCCTTCAGCCAAATGTTTCAATGAGGAAACCCTTATAGATGCTCATGAACTTGGCCACAAACGCTGGAAGATAAATAATAAATAAGGAGTCAGAGCTATTTGAGCTCAATAGGGTTTATGAAAAGACATTCTGTTTCTACACATGGGAGCTGGCATTCAATTTCATGCAATCAAATTTTGTAGAGAACTAGAAAAAGCCAATGATCATATATCTCTGTGAAATATTTCCTATTGCAATTATTTAATCGTAATAGCAGTGCTTCTCAAATGAAGTGTATGGCGATATTTTCTGCATGTCAAGGGGCTAGATATGAAATCTATATTCAAGCATTTACACTATGCAAATCAATATGCTAGGACAAATCAACAGCACAGGCTCACTATGTTCTATAGTAAAGATCGTGAACTGAAGTAGATAAATTTCAAATTAGCCAAAGTAAACCCGATTGAAGAAGCTACAAATCTCAAGAGCAAATGGTTATAAAAAAATGGTGGACAATTAGATGGCTCGGAAAAATGATGATGCCTGTGAAAATATATCCACAGGTTGAGGTCAAAAAACAAGGACAGAAGGCCATGTGTTCATCCATGCAGTTTCTTAAAAATACTTTGGGATCTCCTGCTTCAACAGAGAAACTGTTCAAAAACATTTTTGGGATGGAATAAGCTTCGTGCTGCAATCTTAATATACTTGGAAAAAATGGAAACCAAAAATCCAAATTAGTTTATACTCGTGACAGCTGATTCTACTCAAATTGATTTCAAGAAAAGTAGAAGTACCTTCAAGGTGAAATATGGCTTTCTGTCCCATACGCATCCTATGTTCCTGTTGAGATATGAAAAATATTCAGAGGAACACGGCCAGAAAGGAAAAAAAACATGTCCTTGAGATATATTTTATTATATCTAAGAAACAACCAGTGTCATTCACATTGTCAAATGCTAGGGTTGTCACATCAAAATTTCCAAAATAAATCATTATAAAAAAAAAAAAATACTTTCTTTTTACTATGCATTCATATATCTCACTCCTCTTTCAAAGGTTTCTGAATTTCTTCCAAGAAGAAAAGGCATCGATTGTAATGTCATGCATGAGGAATCAGCAACAGAAACAAAACCAGAAACCAACCAAGTGCATGCAATTGCCTAATTATTTAGAGGTCATTCGAAGAGACCATGAATATTTCTGCTACAATGTTGAATCAAATAACAATGTAAGCCATATCCTTGTATTTTACTTTATGTTTCTCCCCCCATAGGTTCATCATCAATTAAGTGATAAATAGTGGTTATTAGCACGAATACTCTCATTGTGGTGCTTGCTCGCATATGTGCAGTGAGATGTTTCTAATCAACCAAAAATATATTAGTAAGAAGAAAACAATCTAGAGAGTAAGTTAACACAATCAGTTTGGTTTAAAGCTAGAGAACTGTTAATAAACCATCTCACCTAAAAGCTTAAATTATTAGATGAGACCCTAGAATATGATTTATATTATTTTCTAATAAGAACGAGTTGAGTTCAATATGTTTATAGATGGTGTTTAATTTTATTCATCAATTGTGCAAACCCATTGAGTGTAACTTGGCACAAACCAAATGAAGCAAATGCAACTACCTAATCAAATTGCTTAGGGGGAGAAAGGAGTACTGTAACAAAAGCAGAAATAACAAGAAATTGAAACGTACATAATATGCAGCCCAATGGCAGACCTCATGCTTTAATTCTTCATCCAATTTCTTCAATAATTCAGAAAGTAGCTTCTGAGACAAGTTAAAAATAAATAAATAAATAAGTAAGCTTCAAGCCAAAGATGAAGTAAGAAAATGGAAGTTGTGGAAAAATACACTGAGGGTTATACCTTCAGAATAATTTCTGGAGGAATACAGTTAATGAGCAGTTCATACAACTTCCCTCGAACCTGAAACAGCCTAAAGCATATGGGGAATGTGTTTGGTTAGAAAGTTAAATGAAGAAAAATGATTTAAAAGGCTATAAAATCAAATCTTCATTTTCTATCAGACATTACATGACATAGGATATTTATAATACCAAACCTTTTAGGGCTCTGCTCCCTCATCATGTCTGAACATATTTCAGAAACATACTCCTCCCAGTCCATTGGAGGAATTGCTTGATTACTTGAAAATGGATATCTACAAGCACAGTTACAAAACATAAGAACACCTTGCGATGCTATCATTTTCCAGCAGAGAGTTGCAAAAAGAAAATGGGAAATGGCATTATTAATCAGATAGAGATGGTATGGAGCTTAACTGTTGAACACGGCAAGTCTCGAATGAAAGGATAGCTCTTCTCAAGCTCCTATTTGATTTATCTGCTATACGAGCAGCAAATCCAGGTGGAAGCTGTAGTCCTTCTTTCTTTCCAATAAATTCCAATACCTTAACAATCTGAACAAAGGAATTTCATAAAACTAGTTATATAAGAAGAAATACAAAATAGTATCCAGGCACAAGACCATGCATGCTTGAATTTTGTGGAATTGGCCATATGAGACAATTGTATTCCACAAAATACAAGGAAGAAAAAAGTGATACGAAGAGATTTGTGAGATAATTAGTGTTAAAAAAACTCTATCCAGGCACAAGACCATGCATGCTTGAATTTCCATATCAAATTCCATCCCACTGTAATAAATAAACAAATAATTGCTATTTAATCTGTTGCCAAATGCATGGACTATTCAAATGTAGCTAATCTGGAACATATATCAGTTTCCAAGAAAACAAAACTTATCCAACCTGATCCTCCTTAGGTGCATTTATTCTCACATTCAGACAGCGAGACCTAATTGCTTCAGTAACCTTCGAAGAGCTGTTGCAGCAGAGAATAAGACGGCAGGAGGCACTATATTTTTCCATTGTTCTACGAAGAGAATGTTGTGCTTCTCTTGAAAGCTTGTCAACCTCATTGAGCACTAGTACTGCCCTTACAAAGTAAAATATCAACAGTAAAGTTTCAGAAATAGCTAGTTAATGAGAATGGATGCTTTAATTATAACCATTCCAGCCATTCAACTGGATCCAAAAAAATTGAAAAGGAAAACAGACAGAGAGAGAACCAACTGAAAAAAAATAAGCAAATAAAGAAGAACGCTTGCAAGGTTAGTTTAACTAGAACAAAAAGTTAACATTCTTAGGTAATAATATAAATTATATCTTAGAATTTCACCTAATAACTTAATCTTTTGGGTGAGATGAGAACTTGATATGGTATCAGAGCCTTGTTGACCAAGCAATCACAAGTTTGAATTTCACTACCCTTATTTTATTTGATAAAAATTAAATACAAGGTGGTGTGAGTCTGTGCAAGTTTCATACTCAAAGAGTTTTCGCTTGAGAGGATGTGTTAAATAATAATATAAATTATATCTTGGAATCTCACCTCACTTAAGCTTTTAGGCTTTTAGGTGAGATAGTTACTTAACAAACATCACAAATGATCATTAGCAAACAAGCAATTCATGAAGATAAAAATGGAAATTAATGAGAAATCATTTAAATACAATTGAATGCCCATGTCCACTAAATCAAATTGCAATTGGTTGTTTGCCTCAGAAGCCACTTGCATGTCACCAATAAGTGATCACCTACAGATATGTAGATGCTGCATGACCCTGTGGAGATAGTGAACATTTATTTTATGTTCTAGTTTTCATAGAAGAAAGATAGTGAATAATAAATTGTAGCGAAATCTTCACAAGAACAGCATCCATCTCAGACATTCACATGCTCTTCTCAACTGGTCATAATTAAGTACGCATTTTGGTTTGCTGAGAATATTGGATACAAATTACAGATGTAATATATATATATATATATATATATATATATATATATGAATCATGATGTTGAAAGACAGATTAAACAATCCAAAATTACCCTTGTATCCTTTCCTTCCTTTTGTATCGATTGGCCTATTCTTAGCCATCTCTTTAATTATCTCCTGAACGATATATCTGTCCTGGAATCCTGCATCACTAGGGCTCAGCTCCACATGATTTGTGCTTGACAATGTGGTCAGTTCTAGATCGATAGTTCTACTCCCAGCCTAAATGAAATCATAAATGGGAATAGAGAACCAAGAATTAGCAAAGGTGCATTCTGGAAACAGCAAACAAACTACACGCATCCTATAAAAGATTAATGAGCATGTGATAAAAAAAATATTTCAATTCCAAAATGATTAATTACACAATAAAAAAAAAAAAAATAGAAAGAGGTGAAACTTACATCGATTTTCCATGTCCTATTTTCCACCTTCACCTGCAACCAAACAATTACCCAGAGTTAACTAAAATTCGTAACACCCCACAAGCTGTAACCCAGGATAAAGAACTACAAAATCCTTACACTAATTAATGAAACACGAAATTTTACAACAAAAAAGAGCCCATAAATCCAGACTGTTTTTTTTTCTTCCCATCATTTGTTTTCTCGGTAACAAAACAAGAGGCATAAGACAGCACAAATACAAGTAGAGAAACAGACATTAATAGAAACAACAGTAAAAATCAACAATAAAAAAAAAAACACGAGAGACCTTTTCGGCACTGATGCCAAAGATCTGGCGAAGAAGGGCCATGATTAGAGTTTTCTTGCCAGAACCAGAGGGCCCATAGAAGAGCAAATGTGGACAGTCTTGTTCAGTGACCTGAATACCCAAAAAAAGAGGTATTAGAGTACAATGATCAGAACATTAGTCAAAATACCACAAATTAATACTAAATAAAGATAAAAAAAAAGGGGAGGTACCAATTTCTTGAGGTTTTCGGCGATTTCTTGATGAACGATGACCTGGTCTAGGGTTTTGGGTCTGTACTTGTCAACCCACAACATCTTTCTTTTGATTCTTCCGGAGAGAGACCTGAGAGAGAGGGGAAAGGGAATTTAGTGGCGGGAAAGACTGGAGTGAGGATGGAAGCTTATTTATTTATTTATGGACACACCCCACCATCACTGATGTTGCTGGGTTATAGATTCATAAACAATTAAAAAGATTTATCTTAGTTTTTTTTTTTTTTATCATTTTGAATTTATCATGTTAAAAATATATATATATATATATATATATATATATATATATATATATATATATATATATATTTTGTAAAAAAAATGCATATTATTTTAATATATTTTTAAATAAAAAATATTTTAAAAAATAAGTGGAATTACCAAACACTTCCTAGGATAAATCTCTATAATAAAATTATATTACGAGAAAAAAAATGCATTTTAGTAAAAAATATTTTTTATTGATATATATTTTTTAATTTGCAATAACTTGTAATTTCTTTATTAACATCATAATTCATTGAATAAAAAGTAATGACAATTAAAGAATATTCATAAAAAAATTTAATGATTTAATTAGAGAGGGAACATATTTTAATTAAAAAACTCTCTTCCTTTCCCAATTAATGTATTCTTTTTTATTTGGATCAAAACATATTTGTTTATACTAGAAATATTGTTTTCAAAATAATTTTGTTTTATGATTATGAAAACAAGTTTTAATTAAAAAAGAAGAAGCAAAACATGCATCAACCCTTTTTCTGTATTTGTATGAAAAATATATGATTAATATATATAAAAAAATCATAATAAAAAATATCAAAATATCTTCTCATTGAATATTCTAATGAGATTTTAAAAACAATTATGCATATTAGATTAACATATAATTATTAATAAAATAAAATTTTAATATAACCATGAAATGCTCCATATTTTTCTAAAATCCTGACATAAATGGATAATTTTTAAAATATTAGTTTTACAAATTTACTTGATGATGATTTTATTCTAAATTTCAAATCATAAAAAAATATTGAGTATCATTAGACAGAAAGATCATAGGTGCCTAGGCTTAGAAGCATAGCTGTTTGTTTCGGCCGAAACGTTTTAAACCACACAAAAAACAAGACAAAACAGTGTCGTTTTTATCTTAGTTTAAATTTTGGTCCGTATCGGATAATTCGGCCAAATATCGGTCGAAACACGCAGGTATTATACCGGCTGTGTCGTTTCGACTACAAAAAATAAATTCATCTCCCACTTCTTGCTTTTCATCTCCCGCCGCCTAGAAATTATTGCTTTTCATCAATTCATCTCTCGCTAATGATTGGACAAATTCTCTCTCTCTCTCTCTCTCTCTCTCTCTCTCTCTATATATATATATATATATAATTTTTTTGCCTTTCAATTTTTTTCATATATATAATTAATTAATTAATTATATATAAACAGTACAACTCCGAAACAGGATACCGAAACGCTTCAAACTCAAAACATTATGTACCGATAGAAAAAAAAAATCAAACGAAGTGAAACTGACAATTATGCCAGGAAGAATGGCCAACATATAAGGTCTAAGAGAAAATGATCAAGTGCACACTAGTGAATGACATATGGTCCCTTGATTTCTTTTTAATAAAATGGATGACAGATCATCGAATTGGATAGACAATGTTTCATCTTCTAATTTAAATTTTAGTCATCTCTAATGTTGAAAACATTAAAGACCAAGTTTTGAGACCTTAAAAAATCAAAATTTGAACTATTTTAACCTAAACAACACCTGAGAAATATTCTAAAAATCTTTATAAAACCATTTTCAACCCTAACACACTCTCAAATTACTCTAAACTCGAAATCAAACAATTGTTTTTCTTTTTAAATAGTTTTGGGTCTTAATATATTATTTTCAACATCTTTGAGGAGAAAAACTACTTCCATTAAGCTCTTATATTAAAAAAAACTTTATTGTGACTAGAATGTGGTTGACCAAAACCTTTCTCTCTCTTTTTTTAATTTCTCTCAAATCTTTTAGAATCCCAAAAACAAAACATGATGAAAATGAAGTTTAAGGATAAAAATAATAATAAAAAAAACTAAAATTATATGGACTAAAAATATGAAAATAGTAAACTTGAAGGACAAAAATAAGATTTTCTATTACAAAATACATGCAATCCATAGTGGAGGAGAAAACAATAAAAAACCATGCATTTTAGTTTTATTTTATAGTGCTAATGAAGTTCATTATTCTATTAATTTAATAGAAAAAATTAAAACGCAACATTTAGTTTCAAAATACTATATTTGCTAATGTGTTTTAATATTTCATAGGGAATCAACCAAGCCTTAGAAAATATCTCAATTAGGATAAACAATGTTTGATAATTTGATTTTGTGGTGTAGTGGTTAATATTTGTGTTATAATAATAAATATCTAAATAAAACAAAAAAATATTTAATTAAAAAAACATTAGCATCTTTGTTATGTGTGTGCTTTGTTAAAATAAGAAAGAGTTAAATTTTATATCATCTAATTTAGACTCTTTTTTTTTCACTTTGTCCTCATTCTTTTAAAAATTATAATTTATGTCCTAGGTCAACCAAAAATTTTAAATCAACTAAAATGGAAAATCTATCCTTGTATATAATATAACAAAACATCACAAATCTTTTTTCAAACTCGTTCCTCTATCTTCAAACACGATATCTCACACTCCTTTCTATAAACACAAAATCTCACAACATTACGTTTCATGAGTTTTTTTTTCCCATATAACTTTATTGTAAATCAATCAAATTCATTTCCTACTTTATTCTTCATCTTTTTCTTAAAGTATTACTGATTTTTATCTTATTTACCTTAAAAAACTTAAATAGGTATTTGTGTATATGGAAGTTACAAATTGTTTGGTTTGGGATGATTTTATTAATATATCTTTTGTAATCTTTCTTGATAAATCCAAGCTATAATGAAGTTAGAATAAATTTAATTAAAAAAACCCTATGTTTTAATTTAGGGTTCTTAGATAAAAATTAGGAAAAATATTATTATCTAATTTTATAGTTAATAAATGCATTATATGACCTCATGCAATCAATTCATTACATTGCCATCTCTTGCTTTACTATTTATTGATATCTTATTGTTTTGCTCAATTCATTCTAACATAGAAATAATTATAGGGATATGCAATACAAGGGTCAATAAAGTTAAAGATATCTACTTTGCCTCAAACATTAATGAAGGTGATTATTATGAAATAAATAGCTTATACACCTTTAAGAATCAATATCTCAACATTGTCATCAACCATGAAGCAATTATAAACCTTAAATCTAATACCAAGATCAATGAACTTAATTCTCTCACCTATTATACAACACTTCTATTTTAACTTTATTGATTTCACACATGTTTTTGGAAGAAAAAAAAATCTAAGCTTCTAATAGGTTTTTCCTAAAATATTTTTTAATTTTTTAATAAAAATATAAACACATTAAGATACATCTTTTTTTATATAACTTGCTAAACAATCTTTTAGGCATCCAGAACTTGAAGATAAAAGGGAGTTTGTTTTTAAAAATATATGGTTTGTTTGACACATTTTAGGTTTTGTTTGGCTATTTTTATTCCTCAACTATTGTTGTTACATTATCCTTTTGTCTTTAGAGGTGAAGATATTTATGTCACATATAGGATGACATTTCTAAGAGCATTAATGATAATATCTTAAATGCATAAAATGATCCAATAATCATCTCTTATTTTGGATTTCATGTCATGAGGTTTCGAGGTTTGCTACATTACATGCTAATAACCATTTGGTTTTATCTTTTTTCATCCCTTTTTTTTATTTTAATAAGATATTTTTTTTAGCTTTCTAATTAAAACATTGTTTTTTTTTTTTGCAAACTTGTTTTTTTCTTGTTGATAGTAATATAGCACAAGCAGGATCGCTCAATATTGAGATCATTCAATCATAAATATATGATTCCATTGAAAATAACACTCCAACTAAACCACCTATAAAAAAATCATCTTACAGTTGCATTCTCTTTAACACTTTCCTCATTTTTTTCAGGTATACATGTGTATTCAAATTATATTTTGATATATTTTGTATCTCATGCACACTTCTTCATCATTAAACAATTAGCAACCTAGCCATTATTGGCTCTATTCATTGCCATTTCTGGCACAGTACCATCCTACTTATTTTTTATTTTTACAATATTTTTGCAACAAATCATGATGTTAGATGTCTACTAACAAACACTTTTATTTCCATTTTTATTCATTATATTGACATAAACACAACTCTAGTTTAATAGGGTAGTAACAATATGTGTGTTTTGTTGTATGTTATTTCTCAATATAATTTTGTTCTTACATGTTAACATAAATAATTACAAAAATGCATCCCCCTAAATATATCCAAAGTCTAGGCATGCTTTATGTTCCACTCATCACTTTCATTTCTTTCATGCATATATTGGTGTTCTTTTTGTCTATAATTATTTTTTTACTAATCAAGTCTTTTTTATCGTCCATTAATATCTTCCTTTAGCTTTTCCACACTCAATGCTACAATTATCTTTTGATGTAGTGAGACTAATATGTAACCAATATAACAAGAATTCTGCAAGCCAACAACCTATTCAATTAAAAGATGAAAGTTCCTTGTTTGTTGTTGAGGCGTGCAAGCTTGTTTGCTTATGCCCACTTCATCTATTTTGTTATTAAAATATTATGATATATATGTTTAATGGCTATTATTTTTGTTTGAATATGAGGTACTTTAAGATCAATTTTGCTTACTATTTTGAATCAATTTTTTATATGTTTAAAAATATTTTAGTGACCTAGATGACATTTAAGTAGATACTTTTTCTTTTTTACTTTGTTTATTGTTATCTATTGATTGAAATTGCCTTTTTTTATTTTATTTGTTGTTATCTATTAATTGAAATTGCCTCTTTATTCAGTTTCTTAAAAAACTAAAATTAAAAACCTACAATGTAGCGCGAGTTAAAGGTAAAGTAATTTACTAAAAATACATAAAAAAATATTTATTTGAAGATCTTCCTTTTATAGCCATTATAGTAGACATGAGCTTGCAATTTAAAATAATTCAGATGAAGAATGTACCTCAATTTCATTAAAGTAATATAAACTAAACAAAATCTTTAATGAAAAATTCATGATCAATTTGAAAAATAAACTATTTAACAACATTCAAATCATCACCGATAAATAGTGTATCATATGCATAAATAAGTGAGTAAAATAGTATACCTTGGTTGGCATGATAAATAAAAAGTGATGGGCTAGTTTTACTACATAAAAGATAATATTCAGAAGAAAAATACTTAGCCAATCAAACCATGAATAAGGGACTTGTTTCAATCATATACAAGTCTTTTGAGCTGAGAAATTTATAGTTAAATGGTTGCTCCATAAAAAATTAAATAAAGGTAAATTAAGGTGTGTATAAAGGGATGAATTATTTCAATCAAATAGTGGAATGTACCAATGTTTTGTTCTTGTTGCAGCTAGAACTATACGAATACTTGAGAGCTTGATCACTAGTGAGAAAGTTGCTGCAACATCTACACTTTGGCTATACCTTTTGGTAACTAGTCAAGCATTAAACGCTCCCTTTTTTCATCTGGATTGAATATAGTTTTAAAAACCCGCTTTGAAACATTAGCATTCATAGAGTTGGCCCCAGGGACAAGAACCCTAGTTTTGTTGACTTTGAGGGCTTTTAATTCTTTCAACATTGCTTTCTATTTTAATTTTTTTCATTCTGGGTGTTTTAAATTTGGCTGAATGGTCTTGGGTTTAATATGGTGATATTACCCAAAGTCCCGTAAATCCAAATTGCGCCACCATCAACTGTATTTTGTAAAGCAAAAGGTGTAAACTCAACACAACCATTGTAAAGGCATGCTCATCATCCACACTCCCAGCCAGAAAGTGGCAATCTAATTGACAAGTCATGATTAGTGAAGGTTCTCTGAGAATGCCATCGAAAAAACCGAGAAAATATCAGAAACAGCAAAAGGAGAAAATGAAATGGAAAATTGTGATGAAACCATCAATTGAATATGCACAAAAATTTTCCAGGCGTGTAATGTAGAGCCTTTTGTCAAGTAAGAATCCATTACTATGAGGAACCCCCTTGTATTTTCAGTTCCTTGTTAGCTATGAGCTCCATACCTAATTAATAAAAAAAATAAAATTACAGGCTGCTGGAAGCAGCATGTTGTAATTTAACTCCTTCGTGTCAATGACAGACCATCCATCAGCTAAATCCTTAATAATCTGTGACCATGCATGTGTTAATGTAACTGTATGCTGTATGCGTGTGAAAGTAAATCTTCAAGTTTGTTTGTGTATGATGCATGCACATGTGTGCAATCAGTCTGCCTGTCAATGAGCATGTAATTAACTAAACTACATAGGCATTATAGTCTGACAATTGGAATATTACCCCCGTGTTTTTTCTAATGATCTATACCATCTCAATGCCTTTGTTCAGAGTTCTAGATATTTTTAAAGATACCATTAATTATGTATCACACTCGATTTCCTAATGCAACAGATACTATAATTATCCAACCCCACAATTTTAGCAAATCTGCAGAAAAAGGGTAACCGGTTCTTAAACAAGATTTTTGCCATATGATAAGCATTTGCAATTTCATGTTGGCCAACGGTATATATGCATGCTCACATAAATGCAGGCACGTGCACAAACATAAACATGAAAGCACTTGCATGATGAGATATTCCGCTCCATGTGGTGTTGGTTGCCCTATTTGTCACCCCCGCGCCCAAAACTAACTTGTAAATTTAGCGGTCCCTTTCTCTTCATATCTGAGGTGACTGCCAACCAACAAATCTCAATCTTATCCTTTTTGCACCAGAAGAAAAGTATAAATTCAAAATTTAAGAGGACATTTCTTTATTCCCCACATGCAATTTCCAGTCATTTATCTTTTATTTGCAAATTTATAACCACGTTGGAAAGTGACTCACTTGAAGGAGGGTTAACTACATGTCTCACTTGAACACTAGACACACGCACATGCATGCATGCATACACATGCAAAATGTATTTATGCATGTATATATTTAGAGAGAGTTGCCAGGTCGTACCTTCAGTTCCAGCTAATGCTCTTTCCTTGTCATCTTTTATTATGATAACAAAACCAACTTATTCATCATTGAACAGACCACGTTTACTATCCAATCTTAGCATCTCCATTCACTACAGTACCTTCGTCTTTGTTGGCAATTCTACTAACAGAAGCAACACTGCTCTTCTTTGGCCCCTCTGTGGCAGAACTAGTTAATCCCTTGTAAACCTTCTTTTTTGAAACTGGAGCATCCTCTACTGAATCAGTTCTTGGGGAATTTACAAGTTTTGAAGCGCTGTCTTTGTCCTTGTACTCTTCAACTAAACCATCCTTTAGTGCTTGCACAATCCTTCTGGTACTAGCCTTATCAGTTGCATGATGCTCTGCACTGGGCTTCTCTAAAGTCGTTTCAGGAAGTAATGCTTTACGACTAAGTCGAAATTGTCCCTTTTCATTTACCTGTATTACAAGCATGTACACAGGTTACTAGAGAGCAGTTTCTGTATGTGTCGTGTCAAGAGCAGCAATTGTTCTGTGCAAATCAAATAATGTAGCAATGGATGGTCCAACACTAAGGATGTTCCAGTTTTGCTCTGGAGACTCGAAATCAAGTTTTGCTTTCTCTGCAACTGAAATGAATAAATACAGTGCATTGAAGGAAAATTAAATCCAGTTGGACCCATCAAGGAAAAGGTGAAGCCATACTTCTCATTAACTAGACAACTTTTATAAAGAGGCTGAAACCTTCAGCATCATATCATGAACTAAGCAAAGGGTGTATGTATGGCAAATGACCTGCAAGACTTTTGGTGAAGAAATGGAAGACTATTAGCTGCTGGGACTGAAAAAATAATATTGCAATAACTCCAAATAAGAATTCTCAACTTCCAGGAGATGCTAAACCTAGAGAAGATTATGTAGTTCCTGTTGGACATGGTTGCTATTCTTATTTCGAGGTTAAGAACAAAGGCAGATAAATTATATGGCAACAATTCTTTCTGATTTTTATTTTTGCAGTTGCAGGACACCATTACTCCTTCTAGCGTAATCAAAATTCAAACTACTCCTTAAAGAAATAAAATAAAAAAGCTTCTAGTAAATGTATACCATCAGCCTTCAATTGTCTTTCAGTGTATGCAATTCAAATAAGTATCTGGTTGTGTTTCCAAAATTGAGCCATACTGGCATAACAGTGCTATCTCTACGTCATTGCTTTCATTTAAAGTCCTACATTTTAGAGGTCTTCAAAAGCTGCTAAAAAGATGAATCCAATCGTGCTTCAAATTTCCAAATTGGCCAATCAAACAAATAGAATGAGAATGGGTCTCCATAAAGTAAAGAACCTGGACCAAAACAGGTATAATTTTGTAGGGTGACCAAACTAGCCTTTTCATTTCTTTTTTTTATTTTAAGTTTCAAGATATTAAACTTAAATAAAAAAACTCTAGACGTGATATGAACAAAGTACATCAAATATTAAATTTGAAATCATAGATGAAATTTGATATAATTGTTCATTCTTTTTTTCATAAAATAGATTTACATCCTAAAATTGTTATTAAATCTGTCAAAATTTTTTCACACTCATGAAATGATATTTTCGTATTGATATTATCACAAGACACTGCTCATATCACTTCTTATTTTAATTCTTTAACAACTTTTATCTTATTGAAAAATCACTAATATTAAAAAGGTATCCTTGGTTCATCGTATGCTCTAATGGCAAAGAAAGATAAGTCTAGAAGAAGGTTAGTTTGGCCACACCATAAATATATATATTAGGTGGGAATAACAATTGAAGGAGTGGAAATAATGTCACCATTTATATCTAC
This sequence comes from Salix dunnii, assembly GCA_015731905.1. NCBI lineage: Eukaryota > Viridiplantae > Streptophyta > Magnoliopsida > Malpighiales > Salicaceae > Salix > Salix dunnii. The sequence goes on along the minus strand of JADGMS010000023.1, from coordinate 162,196 downwards.
CACAGATTTGAAAGATTAGCGACATGGATGGTAATATATAAGTACAGAAATGAAGATCAACAATAAATATAGCTGGCATCAAAATTATCATTGATAAATAATTGAGGTTAAAAAACTCTAGAATTTGGCAAAAATAGTTAGCTAAAAAGAGTGTGTCAGTGGATAAAACTTGAGTGTCTTGGGACTTGGGTAGTATAATAGTTTAACAAAAAATAAATTCCTACCTCAATTAGTTTAACATCAACACGATCTCCAACTTTGAAAACCTGTAAAAAGTCGAAATTTTAGCTTTTTGACATTATAGCAGAACTTTTTTTTTTATATGCCTTCTATATAATGTCGAGGGAGAGCATAAGTGGTACTGCTTACATCTTCAGCCTTCGGCAACCAGTTTGAAGTTAGTTCACTAATATGGCAAAGTCCCTGCCAGAATACAATAGTAAAGAAATCAGTCAATTGAAATGACTTGGTTATGTAGAAAACATATTCTTACGTAAATGCCTTCCACACCTTGTCAATGGAGCTTAGTTTGATTCCATGCTGTATCTTAATATTTACTTTTCCCAAACAAGAAAAGAGAAACATATCTTCAATGAAAATATGGAAAATTATTGTGAAAAGAACAATATTTTGATGAAATTTGGAATTCTAATACCCAATGCAATTGCAATTACAACAAATATCATAGTTACAGAAGCTTGTCCACGTGAAAAATCTTAAGAGTGTTTTCTTTCCTGCTACTTAGAACTCAAGTGTTAATAATTTTGTTATGAAATACAACAGTCTGGTTATTGGCTTTTATCAAAATTTTGTACTGGAACTACATACCTCACGCCCTGGGGCTATCTCAACAAAAACTCCATAAGGAGCTACTGATTTGATCTCACAGTTCCTGATCAATAAGAGAATAAGTCAAATGTTCTGTCTTCACAATCATCAAGTAAAAAATACATAAAAAAGAAATAAATACTAAAAAATATGATTGCCAAATAGATAACAACAGATACACTTGATTATCATGGATTAATCCTAACCCAATTATACCCCTGTACTCACATGAGCTTTCGTTAGAAAATCTTTGATGCATTCTTGAAATATCTTCCTTAATAGTAACAATGATAAAAATAACTATTTCCATTTTTTTTTATCAATTTATCTAAATAGAGGATTAAAAAATAAAGAAAAATAAAATATTACATAGAAATAAGGAAAAGCAGCTCAAGGAAAGGACATGCCTGTAGATATCACCCACATTTGGAACCATTGTTAGCTGGTTGATAATGGATTTGGACTTTTCTAAACTTGACAAATTCTTTGCAGTAATTTTTACCTGCAGAAGCCAAAGGTTGTAGAAGCTACAACTGATTTCAAGTCATAAACCAGTGAAAGATAAACTCTATAAATGATCTTACAATTCCATTGTCTAGTGTGTCAATAGCCTCAACTCCAGTCTCTTCTATTATACTCTTCACCTTCTTCCCACCAGAACCAATGATGATGTTAACTTTCTTCGGATTGACCTATAAAACAATATTACGAGTGATAATGTGCATGTTAAGGCATCATAGATTATGAGTTCTAATTTTCAACAGCAAATCACTAAAGGAGGCATATAAAATAAACAAACCTTCATAATGTGAATCAATGGGGCATATTGAGAAAGCCTTTTAGAAGGGGAAGGTGAGCATTTCGACATTTCAGCTAACCGAAAAAATAGAAAGAAAAAAAAGGTGAAATGAGTGCTTCCAAAATATGTAAACCCAAAGCATATGAGCAGCTCTAGTTACTTAAGAAAATTGTAAGATTTATACATTCACGCAAACTGATATAGAAGAACAAGGTATGGTGTAAAGGATATGTGCCTACAGTCCCCGAGGGTGGGGTGCAGCGGTAAGGCCTGGGGTTGCCAAAGGCAATGCCCAGGTTCGAGCCCTGCATATTCAACTCCCTTCGTAAGAGCCTGGGACAGCCGGGGTTTACCCACACTCTGGGCCCACAAAGTGAGCTTTCCGGGATGTGGGGTTTCCCCCGAATCCAAAAAAAAAAAAAAAAGAAGATATGTGCCTACAGTTCCACAGAATTCTGGCAAGATAGCACCAAACAGTTGGTCAAAAAGATTTAAATGATTCTAATTTTTTCCCCTAGGTTCCAGTACCAAGAATATGCCTTCGGCCATCCCTTGCTTGTAGCAATGCCTTTCTCATAACAGGTAAGGTGATTCCTCCAACCTATCATGTCAAAATCAGAATTGACTATCAAGGAATTTAACTTGTGAAAATGAACAACCAGAAGAATGCACTGAATGCTACAGGGTTGGCAACAGGATATTGGTTAGAGGAAAAACATTCTGTCTAGGCAAAAGACATGAAATCTGTCTGATACAGATTAGTTGTATAGATAATGACCTTTATGTCCATCTGAAATGCAGTTACTCCATCTTCATTTCCAGCAACCTGCAAAGTCCAAACAAGGTGATCTTTTACAAAGGTTTTGACATGATTGCAGTATATTTTTTCCTCTGAATTATAATAAGTATTTTCAAATTCAAGCAACTATCTAATCAAAACTCGTGAAAAAATAAAGAATAAATAAAATAGAAGCACAAATCTGGAGAAGCCCAGTAACTATTACCTTGAAATCCATGTCTCCAGAAGCATCTTCTGATCCAGTTATGTCAGACAAAATGAGGGGCGTTCCATCACCCCCAAATTCCTTAGTGTCAAGAACCAAGCCCATCGCGATGCCAGCAATCATGCATTTTATAGGAACACCAGCATCTTGTAATGCCAAACAGCCTCCACAAACAGAGGCCATGCTGTTCAATGATAGAAACTAATTAATAAGACCCACATCACATAGTATGATAACAAACACTCAACATGAAATACTTGAACAAAGAGAGGTTTTTAGAACCCAAAAAACTACATCAAATGGAAGATGTTGTGACTGTATAACTAAAACATTAGCACTTTTAATGGCTTCTGACCTTGAGGAGCCATTGCTTTCTGTGATTGTACTTTCAACCCGTACTGTGTAAGGAAAATCATCTTTAGAAGGCAATATAGGTTCAAGAGCTCTCTCCGCAAGCATTCCATGACCAATTTCTCTTCTACTAGGTGCTCCTATCCGGCCCACTTCCCCAACACATGATGGAGGAAACAAGTACTGGAAGATTAGAACAATGTCAGAAAACATCCAAATACAACAATTCAACAAGCAGGAATTATAATAGTGTTCAACAACAGTTCAACAAGCATCCAAAGTTAAAATGCTATATACTATATATACTATTCAATTATGAAACACGATAGCTAAACTGAATGCAGAGAATGACTACCTTTTCAGAAGGAATCAAGTACAAAAAGTTTTACAAACAAAAGGTTTGATTCATATATAAACGAAACTCTGGATCCTTTAAACTTCATCAAATACCCATGACATAAGAAACCGAATGGTTTGTGTTCATTAATATAAAAGAAACTAAAAGGATTCATGGTTTTACCGTAGCATCATTATTGTTCACTCTCTTATAGATCACTATGGATTATGGATTGGAGTAGTGAATCTAAAATGAAAACGAAGCTCGAGCTTTTAATTTGCACAATTGTGTGTTTTTTAGCTCAAATTAGCACTCAATTGCATATTTTTTGGGGAGGAAGCGATGAATTGAAAGACAGAGAACTCGAGTAAAAATAACAGGAAAAATAGGTGATAATTTTGAAATTGATTTGAAAATTTCTTTTATTCCCCCATATTTTTTAGTTATTAGGTGATCAATCCCTTTAAATTTAGAAAATTCAATTTAGTATCAAACTTTATTTTCTTTATTTTCTAGTATTTTTTGGGTGGGAGAAGAGAGTAGGGATCGTCGATTTTCAAATGTAGAGAGAATCATCGTTGGTGTTGATTTCGACCACTAAAACAGTTGATTTTTATGTTAAATGGTTTCATATTATATGGAGAGCTCATTAGGTTTTTTTACCTTAAGAGTATCTAAAATAACAAATCTTAACTTGGAAAGATTTTTGCATTTTTGGAGGCCATGATTGGTTTAACAAGGTTTCTATAGTGTTTTCTAGGTGTTTTGAGTTAAAAAAGATTAAAAATGACACGCGAGCCCTTCATTAATTAGTCAAGCACTTGGCCTCCTTTTTTTTCTTTTCCTTTTTTATGTTTTCTTTTTTTTAATTAATACATTTTTTAGATGTCTTTTTTAAATTAATTTAAGCTTATTACACCATCAATTTCTCTTCTCTATAAAAATATTTATTTAGTTTTTTTAAATAGAGATTATTTTTTAATTATATTGGATGTATTTAATTTTTGAAAGGGTTAGTATAGCTCATATATCATTTTTTATATATATTTTATATAGATTAAAATTATTTTTTAAAACACAAAATATTTATTTTTCTATAATATTTTTAACATGTACAACTTTGTATAGTATTTGTTTTCTGTTTATCTTATTCAATAAATTTTATGTGTTGATTTATATTACAAACTAGCCAATTACCCGTGCCTCGTCGCGATAGGAACCATATTTTTTCAACGCAAAAAATATTAAATGTGAGATTTTTTTATTATAATATAAATTTGAGAAAAATAATAAATCTATGTAAAATTCCTGTGAAGTCCAAGTTTCCTATCAAATATATGAATTTTAAATCGATATAAATTTATCTGTTTAGTAAGTTTCAATGAAATCACCAACATAAAATTATCATCATCATTAAAAAAGAAAAAAAAATTGGATACTTGAATTATCGAATTCATTGTATTAGATTAGTATATTTTATAATCCAATTTAAATTAAAAAAATAAGTAGTTAATTTTTTTATCTACAAAAAAAAAAATACATCATTAAAAATTCATCCCTACGTTACCATCATTATTATAATTGTAACAATTAAAATTATTATCAATATTATTTTCCAAACAATTAAAATAATTAAATTGCCCCAAAAAATAAAATAAAATAAAGCAAAATATTTTTACAATAAAAAATGATAAATTACCTATACACCCCTATACCTAACGAAAATCACGAAAAAACCAAGGGTGAAAGTACTACAATACACCCGGCTCTAGGTATTCTTTTGTCTTTTCAGGGGTTATTTTTGTAGTTTTACTGTACATGAATTTGTGAAAAAACGAAATCACCCTCCATTGTTTCGCGTCTTTTTGTTAGCACCCAAGGATAAAATAGAAGTTTTACTATTCAAAGAAATAAAAAATATCATCCATGTCCCTTGAAAATGTTTAAAGTAACCCCGGTTCAGGGGGTTAAATTTTTCGGCTCTGGGGTAAAATGGTAATTTTACTATCACAATCCATAATAATCTGTCTATGTGCACAGTGAAAAACTCTTCAGTAAATCAACTATGCCGCTTATCTTTTAGTTAATTTGTTTTAATAAAAAAATCATTAAAAACAACTAGGTAAATGATACATATTGCGATATTAAATATTTTGATCTATTTTTGTCTCAATTTTTTCAATTCCATTTTTATGTATTGTTAATATTTTTTTTTATTTTATTCACACAATGGTTCTTGATTTATTTAATTATTTGTGTACATGAAATTGGTAGGAGGAAAAAAATGGAAGATAAAACGTAGCTTGAACCTTGAAACAATTTTATTAGACATGCCTAATTAAACTAAAAGATTGCTTAATTTAATTTTGAATAGCATGGTGAGAAAGGTTACTAAAGAAATGATAAAGCCTAAATCATTTTGTAAACTATATTCACACTTCACAGCTACATGCATTAAGAGATGCTGAAAGTCTTGGATGTTAGGTGACTCCAATTTATTAATAAAAAACAATTTCAAAATGGAGATCATCCAAACAGACCTGTAGGTAGAACCTCTTGAATTCCTCTTCGTCCACAAGGTTGTCTACTCTTTGTGCCATTTGTTTATCACCAAGTGTAACAACTGCTAATGACTGTAAAAGATAAACATCTTCAATGATCACCAACAACATTATAGGCAAGCAAATATAACTAAATGGTAGGAGCATTATTCTCCAAACATGATCAACTAAAAGATGCTAACTTATTGGAAGACAAAAAAAAATTCTTAAAATAATGGTTGACAAATGAAAAATTGTTTACAAAAAGATGATTAAAATAATGGTTGACAGATTCAGTCAGATTATATCAAGACATAGGTAGTCTATCTATTTATTGCATGATTTGTGTATTATAGCAATTAATATTTTGTGATTAGTTGTATATTTTAGTTTTCTATTTAGTTAGACAAAATTGATGTAATTGATGATTCATTCATATAATTAGCTAAAACACTGTTATATAATGAGAACCTCACAAAGAAGTCATCCAATACAACATTTTTCTTTGGTTTTAGGAATATCTAGGCATTGATATTCATTGTGGTGTGAGTTTGTAACAATTGAATCTCAACAATTACTGGAGATGACAATGTATTAGCCTAAATAGTATTTACATCACAATGTTTTAGCATATAAATACTATTTAGGCTTTTCTAGTTAGCATTTTTTTTACCTTTTTCTATTTTTGTTGAGCTGCGAAATCATGACTACCACCTCAAATTCATATGGTATGCATATCATAACTATCAACCCAAATTCTTGTAGTGTGCAGTTCACTGGTGAAAATTATGGTACTTTAAAATTTCAACATGTTTTTGTTATAAGAAAGGAGTTATGGGGCCATATTGATGAAACTGACTTGGCTAAGCTTTCTAAATTGGCAAAGTGGAAGGTCAAAGTTGTTAGAGTAATGTCATGGGTATTAGGATTTATTAATCCTCAAATTGTGCTAAATGTTGTAATTTTTAAAAACATTTATCATTAGAACAACACAACCCAACATTTTCAATTAGAATATGAGATTGCCAATTACATTTAGGGCAATCTCTCCATTTAAGATTATTTTTCAAGGTTTCAAAACTATAAAGGTAAATTTGCTAATATGGTTTATGCTAAGGTGTCAAATGCATCTCTCCCACCTATTCTTGAAGTTTGTGAATAGAGCAAGAGAGACCAGTTTTTTATTAAATTACCGGCTTGAATTTGAGGCAACTCACTCTTGATGAAACATTATCCTTTTCCTTCATTGGTTATATGTTTTGGAGAATAACTTTAAGAGGAGCAATAGCATGCAACAGAAGACAACTTTCAGCAAAATGACATCTAATGTTGTGGCACATGCAATTTATGGGAAAGGCAAAGGTAAGGATATACAGAAGGTTCAATGCTTTAGTTGCAAGGAGTATGGGCGCATTGTTGCCTAATGTCAAAAGAAATCTTGCAATTACTGCAAAAAATTCAGTCATTTATCAAAGAATGTCCTATTCAACCACAAAACTGTCAAACTCATGCCTATAAGGGAACATTTGGTTCTTCTTTTGTTGGACCTTTTATAGTTAGTGATCAATCTATTCTTTTCCTAAGTCTATTAAATGTGTTTTTATAGGTTAACAGTACTTATAACAAAGAATGTGTTAGTTATGATCCCAGTTCTAATAAATTTTGTACTCTTTGTAATGTTGTTTTCTTTGAAAATCAATTTTTCTGAGGTTTTTAAGCATGAATGTTGACAGTAGGCAGTGGGCAAGGAACTTAGAGCTCTCCAAGACAATTTCACATGAGATGTAGTTTCTTGGTCATCTACTATTAAGCTCATTAGTTGTAAATGAGTTTACTTGATCAAGCTTCATTCTTATGGAAATCTAGACAGGTACAAGACACAATAAGTTGCACTTGGAAACAAGCAAGAATATAGGGTGGACTATGAGACTTTTGGTCTAGAATCCAAAGTGACTACAATGTGTATAGTTCTCTCTATTACAGCTTCACAAGGTTGGCCACTTCATCAAATGGACATCAAAAACAAAATTTTCATGGTGATCTCAAAAACAAAATTTACATGGCTCTTCCATCTATTTTTTCCTCTTCTTCAGATGTATGCAAGTTAAAGTGATCTCTCTTTGGGTTGAAACGGGCTACTCGAGCATGGCTTGAAGAGTCTCAAACTACATTGCCTCAGTTTTCCTTTCAGCAAAGCCAACATGACTCTTCTTTATTCCTTTGCAAGACATCTACAAGAATTGTTATTTTGGTTTTATGTTAATAATATTGTTATCACTAGGACAAATTTTGCTTTGATTGATTGTCTCCAACATCTTCACGCCTTTATTCATATGAAATATCTTAGTTCTCTTACGTATTTCTTGGGATTGGAAGTTCACTACTCTTTCGAGCATTTTTCTAAATCAATATAAGTACACAGGATTTAATTACTTTGGTTGGACTTTAGGATACTTCTTTGGTGGATAATCTCTTGAAAGTTAGCACGAAGTATCACCATGAGAAGGGTGATCTTTCTGATCCTAACATGTATCACAAGTTGGTGGGTAGTTTAAACTACTTGACTATTACTTGGCCTGATTTTTCTTTGTTATCTAGTAGGTTAGAATGTTTATGAAAACTCCACATCATTTATACTTCGTTATCATTCATCATATCATACAATATCTTTAAGGCTCTCCTAGTCATCGATTGTTCTTCCCTAGTGGCTTTTCTCTTTGTCTCATTCCTTACAGTAATTCTGATTGGGCCGGTTGTCCCGATACTCATTTTATCACGGATCAATGCCTCTTCTTGGGAGATTTTTTGATTTCCTACAACAAAAATACATTTAACCAAACCTGTGTTTCCCCACGTGTGAAAAGAGCACTTCCATGTGCTCTAGGAAGTAATCCACATTTGGAATCAATTGGACGTATCATATCTGGATTTCTCCCATCACTTCTTTTTCCTCCCTATAAAAAAATGCATGTAAAAAAGAAAATTACATGTGAGCATGCTAGCATTAATCATAGTCTCATTCATGGAAAAATCATACCCTAGCTGACTCCATACTATTGGCACTTGGCATTTTTCCAACCATGGCAACTTTTCAATAAATTATAATGTGATAGGTAAGAGCAATAAGATTTTATTATATGGTAAACCATAATTCCAAATGTTAGAGCCAAAGTTAAGTTACACAGTTTTTCTTTTTTTCATAAGAAAATAGTTAGCAATTCAATAATGTTACAAAAAGAAAATTTTCCATTATTGCGTGGACAATAGTAATGCCTTTGAAGTGAGAGACAGTGGGGTTGGAAAAATGTATAATTCTTGCATGCCACAAGAAAACAAATGTGTTTGAATGTCCAAGAAAATTGAAGGAATTTATCATTGCCACATGCAATTTTCAAAAATAAAAATAAAAGACTTGGGCATGTCTGTGTGTGTCCGTGTCAGCCTTGTTGTGGATAAATGGGAAGGGAAGGGAAGTGAAAGGGACCAAAAATAATATGATTCTCTTAACTCCTCTTAAGAGAAGGAATGTAAAGTTATTTTTATTCTTCTACTTTCCCAACTTCCATTGACCACAAACCAACATACCTCAACAATACGTCTCCTCAAGAATTTGGATGTAACTTCTTTAAATACTAGCTTCACATCAACCTCAGAGAACAACTAGAGAAGGAAAATCAAAATAAAGTGTCAAAAAGCTTGGGACTCCCATATCACGCATGATAAAATGATCACGAGTACCAAAATTGAGTTGGAATTACCAAGGGAGAGAATTTGCGTCCAATTGGCTTTATGTGGACATCTCCTTCATCCACTTCACCATCCACAATAATTTCCTCATCCTCATCTTCAACCTCTAGCAAATCTGCAACTGTTTCGGGGGTTCCAAATCTTTCATCCTTGTTTACATATCCATTTTCTGTGAGTATACTAAGCACCTTTTCTTCCAGTGATGCAAGGGCTTTTCTTCTTGGTACTTTGCTCGTAATTTGCAATATTTTCACCAACTCATCACCAGCAATTTCCTGTACAAGGAACAGTATCATTATTTGTTTTTCTCTTGGCAAAGCAAGTGTGCTCAAGTAATAATTTGAGCAAGAAGACAAAGGTAAGCTGGAATCACAAGATTAGTCATAAATAACAAGAATGGATAATTAGACAGCTCAAACCTGTTACATTAAAACAGGTCCCTTCAGTCTGTAAAATCATGTGTCAATTTGAGTGGCAAACAGTAAATGCAATTAATTTAAGGTATTACTTGACATGCAACATCCCTCCATGGCAGTGCACATCAATAGTATCGTGTGAATAATTCATGCAAAATAAGGAACCCAGAGGAACATTGCAAGATAAAGCTTCCTCAATGGGCAGATATGCAGAATGGAGAACGTGCAATGCAAGATTTATCGTAGTTGCAGATAGTTCTGCTATGCAACTTCAGTACCTCAAGACATTTAGTGCCATTATCAAAACAGAAATAATTTGTATAATATAGAATCAAATTCTTCAAGAGTACCCTTGAATCTATTATCCAGATTTTACCAAATAAAGACAGTCTATTATTAAATCGGAAAACAGTTTAACCAGTTAAAGACAGCAGTGGCTATTAAATAACTTCTGGAAGGAAAGGATGATGTATAATAAAGATGAACAAAAACTATACATCCACATGTTTATATAGCTCAGCAGGAGGTAATTTAATTGCATCAAGCATTTTTGCTTTCCCACACTTCTTCACCAAAACACCCACCTCGTTGCAAATTGCCCGCACTGCACCCTGGCTTTAGTGAACATGCAATAAATAAGGAAAATAGTTGAGCATGCCCCATAAAGGGAAAAAACATGCATCAGATCTACCAAACATCAATACAATTGGTCCCTTAACAAATAAGAGGATAAAAATGAGGATACATGGATTATATTTTCTCATCAGTAATATGCTATACAGCAACTTAATTTTCTTGCCTCAGTAAATAACAGCTCATAATGAAGATTACAACAACATATATAGCAATCATATTAGCCACAGAATACATTATCAGTTCATAGCTACATTGTGGCATCAAGAATGTGACCACTTTCAAATAACTAAAAACAAAAAACATAATGAGTGCTGACTAGCATACAATACACCAATCAGCTAAGCAGCTGTTGCTGCATATTGCACAGAAACAATCACAGATTATAGACAACATGTACTTTTTTCTGAAACGTAATTTGAAATCAGGCTCAAAGTCAGGGATTTACAAAGAGGCCAGATTAATCTTTCCTAGTTTAGGAAAGATTTTGATGGTTTCATAGTTAAGTTATTTCCTGTTTATAAGCTACTGCTTTGTATATATATAGAAGACTATATCATGCATGTGAATAATAATAAAAATCAGTCTCTCTTTCAAAATCTCACAGTAATGCACTAAATATATCTACCTCAGCTCATGAAGAAATATGAGAAAATTATATGCCGCATACTTTAATCAAAGAAACAACCTGCCCAATTTGTACTGCTTCAAGCAACTTTTCTTCAGGAAGAAAATTACAATAACCCTGCAAGCAACAGAGGTAATGGATTGAGAAGTTTATTAAACACGTATCATTACTATAGTTACCATATCATTACTACGGTTAACAAGCTATACCTTGATCAATTAAGTTTCCTCATGATGTACTGAAATGCAAGTGTATTTTCAGAACCATTTTATTCTGTAATCTCAGGTTAATGTAAGAGAAATGAATGAACAGGTAAAATGAAAAGGGAAAAAAGAAATGCATACATAAAAGTTATCTATAAAGAGAACCAGCCAATTAAAATCTAAATCTGTGAGACTATGACCATATAAGCTAATTTACCTCTGTTTTCTACCAAATCAACTAAAAAAGAGATCCACGAAGAACTAACCATGTTTTATTTTCAACCCCAGGGTATACAAGTTTTTGATCTGAAAGATAGCATCCTGTCATAGATAACAGTATCCTAATATGTCAGGATTTGACAGGAATAGCATAAGTACCAGCAAGGCCCAACTAATTGATCAGGAATGATAGGAGCACTGATGTAATCAGGTTATGTTTGTCATGTTGAACAGTCTCTTCCCTGGAGGATATGATCAGTACTGTAGAAGCAGTCTGGCCAAGGACCAATTACTCAGGCTAGTTTAGATAACTCCTAAAAAGTGAAGCTGCAAGGAGGAAATGAGGTATTTTTCCAGGCCTCAATACAAGGACCCAAACTAAATCTGTTGCTCACATTTCCTTGCTGTGGCAAGACAAAAGGTTATAATAAGAGAACTTGTTCATCGCCTCCCAAAAACATAATAATCAATTATTGAGGATTAAAGCCCATCTGGATTGCAATGAGGTTTCTTCTTTCAAGACAATGGTGTTTTTCAGTCAGTATTTAACCAGCATGTGCATGCAAATGATCTTTGAGCCTTTGAAACTTCAAGAGGACCACTTTGACTCCTCAGACCATCACATTAAAGTGATGGTAATGATAGTAAGGCATCTTGAATAATCTCTTGAAAATTGTCCTTTCCCTATGTGGAATTGATTGCATACACCAAGTGAAATAGCATTTTAGATTTTACACAAAAAAACACTCTCAATGGTGTGTCCAATGAAATGGTAAATGGTGCATCCACATCATATGATGGTTTAACACAAAGGCCAACATCCATAACTACATCTTTCTATCTTAGTTTGGTTTGGTAAAAGGTTAGAGATGCCCTGGATGGAATCTGAATCCATTGAATATACTATGCACTTATACTGCATACAGTAGAACTGCCACGAGCATGATCCAGCAAAAATTTCATTTCTCAAAATGATACACACAAAAAGGCCTTGCATTTCAGAGAATTATCAAAGAATTATGGGTTTACCTCTATCATAAATATTGCACTGTCTGTACCAGCCAGCAATAAATCCAATTCTGACTCTTCCATCTCCTTCGTTGTTGGATTCACAATAAATTTATTGTCAACAAGGCCAACTCTAACTCCTGCAATCATTTTTGTATTTGGTACTTCTGAAAGAGCTCTGTTGCAATTAAGTTTAAGAAGTAAGATTGGGTACACAATAACATGCTATTTGGAACTTCAACACTTCAAGAACAGGAAGACAAAAGAGCAGCGCTTGAAGTAAGACTCACACAGCAATTCCAGCTGCTGTGACAGCCAAGGAATCAGGAGAATGCAAACCATCATAGCTCAAAACCTGTTCAGAAGAGGTTATGGTAATTGGTAATTGTTAGCAAATTCATAAATCCAGTAAGAGAAGGACAGCTAGTCAAATAGTAGCCCATCAAATTTCAAAATGCTGGTGATTAAGCATTGATTACTAGCAGACAAGCATAAAGGAACATACATGACAAACTCAAATCAATGCAGTGGACATAACATGGTCACACTAATACCGGTCTTGTTTAAGCTTGAAATTATCAGATTTGTCTACTTCGCAGCTTTTGTTTCTTTTTGAATTACCAAGTCATAATTATAATCGGTTGAGAAAATACAAACAAACCACAGGAGGCTTACAGCACCAAGAAATAGTTTCCCAGGAGTTTGAAAATATTTTAAGCTTGCAGACATTTAAGACACGAAAACTGGCAGTTAGTGCAAAAATGTTGAATGGTAGATAATGAAGGATAGGGAAAAAAATATCTACATAATCACTTCCATAACAACCATTTTCTACCTGGTGCTATTTTTTATATTTCTCTTTGGTTTCTATATCTCTAGTTATCCCTCTTTCTTTGATCCTCTCCCTCCATTCCAAAAAATCAACAGAAAACAAACAATTCCAAAGTCTTTGCTAGGTTTTCTACAAAGAAAATGGTTCCTGAATTTCCTTCCCATGACCTTCCTTTGTTTGAAATATAATTGAGTGGCGACCTCATATATCTTTTGTAATTGTAATTTCGCAAAAAAAAAATAAAAAAGACTGCATGATATGATTTTTAAACTGAATGAAGACAATGCACGGAGATACTAAGAACAATATCTAAGCAGACAAAAAAAAAAAAAAAACTTTTAAGACTTACCCAAGATAGTATCTGGGTTTCATGGTAGAAGCCTTTGAGCATGGTTGGCCGCAGAGGCCTATCTATCAATCTACAAATAAGAACCTAGAAGCAACCGAAGAACAGCTGCATGAAATGATATGTGACAATAACATTTTCCAAAGGTAGAGAGAGTAGAGTTTGTAAGAGATATTCAGCAATATGGTTCTGGAAAGTAACAAAAGCTACATAAGTTATTTTTATCTTTGCTCTTCTTCAAGTTATCCAGGTAAAAATGGCTAAAGAAATAATATTTAAGATAAATATAGTATAGCTCAAGCCTCATAATCCTAGTTAACAGGTTCATGTGATACATGAGAGCGAAAGAATTTGACATAGTAGGCACACATAACATCATAAATGGTACCTGTGGTATAAGATATTTACCATATTATGAACTAGACATATCTATGGTATATCTTACAGTTGTTAAGGTCTACATAATCTGAATTTATACTTGTATTCATGTGCATTGCACGTGTTCATAAATCAATTATAAAATCTTGGCTGACAAGAGTGTGAGGTTTTTTTATTAATGATGCAGTTTCACCTTTCATATTTTCATTTTCTTCACATTATTGTAGAAAACAGGACATCGGCATTATCTAAAAATGTTGGCAGCCATTTAGATCATGCTGTTTCCAATTAAAAGACAAATAATGTGATATCCACTAACATGAAAGCAAATCCTTGCAGCATTTCTGACTTATGCTAAGATTTGTGAGCAAATTAAACTCACGCAAACAGAATACAATATAAAGGAATGAAGTTAAAATCTTAGATTGCAAGGTGATAGTTAAAGACAGCTGCTTCAGCATCTTCTATATTAAGCATTTTTGTACTTGTAAGAGATGGTTAGTACCTCATGATCTTTCAACTTCCCTTCTCGTTTGAAAAATCCTCCACTAAAGCAATAGCAGATATATAGAATAAATATTAGTCTTCTTCACAAGATTTTGAGATAAATTCCAAAAGGTTAAAAAAATCATGCATACCTAGTTCGACCTGCTGCAGAAAATCGCTCTTGATAATTTACAGACAGAGGATAAAAATCAGAAGGCTCGCTAGGAACATCATCCAAACAAACAGATGTATAGACAATCTACAAAAAAAAAAATGTTAGATTTCACCAACTAGACTAGCTAGCACCCACCTATGGAATTCAACTCAAACTTAAACCCATTGCTGGTAGTGCCTTTTAATTCACTACATATCATTAACTTCTGATCATATCACGTCACGTGAAAGTACACGAAGTCTTTTGGTAACTCCCACGCAAACTAATAAGATAGCACAAGTTAATAAAAGTTGTAATGGATCTCATTTCCAGTAACAAAGAATCAAAGTTCAAAAGTTTTCATATCGAACAAGTCAACAATTTCTTTCTTTGATATAAAAAATAGCACTTATACACCCATCTGCACTCATCATAACTTACAGTTTCTCCATCCGTCACTGTGACAGAACCACTAGCTTGTCTCCCAATATGACCCGTCTCAACCAATATCTACAGGGGGGGGGGGGGGGGGACATGAAAACCACCCTCAATTAAACTGATAAATTGATTATTCAAAAAAAAAATAGAAAAATCAAACACAAGTTCACATTTCATAATCTTTTACCATTGCTGATAAAAACTCCACGATTCTATACATTATTAAAAACAAAATATGTTAAAATTACACCAATTCCTACTTACCTATGAAAAACCTCATAAATTTAAATATAAAATCTTCGAAACCAAAAAAAATTGAAAATGAAAATGAACTAAGCATATTAGTAAACTTACATGTCTGTCACCGACGGGGATTTTGACAGAAATAGGCTGAGGCAAAGACTGAGGGGCGTCATGTGCCACGGAAGTTTCCTCGAAAGCATTGACAGAAGTAAACAACCTTTCTCGCTTTCTTCTTGATAGAAGCAGAGAAAGCGAAGAAAAGTTGGATTTTGCAGAATTGGAAAAGCGAGGGAAATTTGGAGGGAGAGAGAGCTTGCAGCGATGAGTAGTGAGTGAAAATGGAGGGTTGCGTGTGTAATTAGGTCTGTGGTTGAGAGTACTGGTGCCCGGGTTTGCTAGCATTTTAAACTGCGTTTTTCAGTTTCAGTGGCTTTGGCTTTTAGAGGGAGACAGAGTAGAGAAGACGAGAGATTTTATCCGTTTCAAGGCGCGCAGACAGTGCTGGTGTGGTGCAGTGTTAAAGTCTGTTTGTTTAAGGCTTTAAGCATTAATAATAATAATTTTTATTTGATTTTAAATTAATATTTTTTATACTTTTATATCAATTTAACATGTTAATTTTAAAAATATATATATATTAATACATCAATAAATAAAAATTAACTAAAAAATAAATGGTGTTGTTGTTTTACTGTTTAAGACACTGTGTATTATGAGGTGAAGTACTGTAGATTGTGACAGTGTGATGCCAGTTTTGCCCTTTGTAATGTCGGGTCTTTGTGTGGGTGGCAGGGGAGCTTTTTGGTTTTTCATTTAATGTTTTGTTTATCTTTGCTATTGTTTTCGGGGCAAATTAATTAGTCTAATTAGTTGAGACCAGCCCCTCGCTGCAGTGAGAGCCAGATCCTCGATCCCGGTAAGAGTTCAGGTCGTTGATCCCAGGCGAGGTCGTGTTGTGGTTTCTGTGTGCTGTGGTCCAGGTAACAAGCTTAGTGAGCTTCTCGGCCCCAGTGAGAGGTCAGGTCATTCATCCAGGCCAGCGCTTTGCACGGTGGCGTCGTTGTTTCTTTTATTAAAGGCTATTTCTCAACCCTAGTGTATATGATATTCAGTGCACATGTTAGCACTATTCATGCAAAAAAAAAACATTATTTATTTTTAACAATTTATTTTGATCTTTAATTTTTTTTATTTTAGAAAATTTCATCTTGATTTAAGATTAATTATTTTTTATTTATTAGTTAATTGGTGAAATTTAACAAACAAAAACTGAAATGAAAATGATATCAAATATGGGTAACTTGTAAAACATTTCAAGAAAGATATATTTTGCTCTTTGCCAAAAGTTTCAAGAAAGATATAATTTGGTCCTTTAACTTTAAAAATAATAAAATTATATAATTTTGATTTCTTGATTTTTTTTTCAAATTCAATTTTGATATAAAAATTTATTTTTGTTATTTTTTAGTCTTTGGTTCCGGCAATACAAAGAGAAAATATTATTAACATCAATTTACACTATTAAAATAGTTCATATTTGTGTAAGATTATTTAATTTTATTAGGAAAGTTCATATTATAATTTTTTAACTTGATAGTTCATAAAAAAACATATATGAGCCGATTTGATTTTTAGTTTTGAGTTTATTTCAGCTTTTAGGGTGTCTTTTTTGTTTTTCTAAGGTCATGTATAGGTTTATCGAGGTTCTAAAGTATTTTATAGATATTTTAGATCAAATAAGGTTGAAAAACTTAAATTTTGATTTTTCAGACACCATAGATGTTGTCCGTCTTAGTTGAGAAAGAAAAAAAAAAAAGGCGTAGATGCATGGGCCTACCATGGTAGGCTTGCACATGGGCCTTAATGAAATGGGACAGACAAACTTAGATTGTTAGGCTTAGCAACGTTTGACCTTTGTTTTTTTTTTTAAAAAAAATCTTTTTTATATGGTTTTTTCTCTAAAAATATTTATTTAGAACATTTTGTTGTCTTAGTAAAAGGGGAAGGGTTAAGGATTTACCCGGTGTAAGATATTACATTGTTGAGGAACCCTAGATGCTATCGGAGTACAGGATCGTCAACAAGGGTACATTATACATATTCTATCTTTAATTTTATTTAGAAAACCTCTTTTAAGCTATAGTTAGCTTTTTTGTTATGCATTTTAATTTTGAGGATTTTCTCTTATTCATCTATATTTTTTTTTATCTTTTATATATATAAACTTTATTTTAAAAAATAATAATAAATTCTTTTTAGATAATATTTATAATATATGTAGCCTTGTATAGTGTTCTTTTCCCCTTTTTATATATTCAATAAATATAATGTGTTTATTTATATTATTGTTTGCTTGAATTAAAAAAATTATTTTAATAAACAAATTTAGCAAACAAAATTGGGTACAAACCCTGCCTTGTGATATTAAATGTTTTAATCTATATTTATATCTTGATTGTTTTATTTTTATTTTATTTATAATTTAATATTTGTTTTTCATTTATTGACACACATTGTTCTTAATTTATTTGATTACATGTATGCATATATTTTTTAATTTTCACATAGAAAGTTTTATCAAAAAAAATATTTGACCAGCAATAAAGATTGAGTCAAATATCTAGTTTTACAAAATGCAAGGCAGACCTATAAAATAGTATGGATTTTCTTTTCCTTTTTTTTCAAGTTTTTGGTGCTCTTTAAAAACACTTCATTATTATTTTCAATAAACTTTATTATATAGATGAAAGTTTATTTTTTTTAATTGGTGAATTTATTACAATGTCATTCTATCTTATTTTTAAAGTTCGGTCTAGATTAAATTATTTTCTAACTTTTTTATCAGGTGGAAATTAACTATAAGAAAAACTAGATAATCTATTATGAATAAAATTATGGTGTTATTTTGACTCTTATATTTGTTATTCCATCTCAAATAATAATTTATTTTATGCAGGACATTGTTGAATTCGTTTGTTTTATAACCTATTTTTAAATTTTTCCCCAAACATACATTTTCCCTTTTAAATAAGAAAAATGAAAATATGGCAAAAACAAGTCGAGCATGGACTCAAATGTATAGAGGAATCAAGTTGACATGCAAGGATTATTGATATGGATGAGTAACAAGGTACATATTTCATGGTTGAAAGTACACAAATCAAGGAAGATTAAATTGTTGCTTAAATTATATAATAAATATAACCAAAGGATTTTATTAAGATAATTGTTCTTGACTTATAAAAGGATTAGAGACAAGGTATCAAAACTTATTTGCATGACCTTTCATAAATAATCTTAAGATATTTCAAAATATTCTATTTGATGATACTAAAAGATCAACCTAGAGATCACAAGTATAAAACTTTTCTAGAATTGTACTATTTGTATTTTAGGTAGAGAATTTATGCTATTATCAATTAATGACTTAAATATTTTGTTTTTGACTCTCAATAACATTAAAAACTTTTGTTTGTTGAGTACATACAATAAAAAAAAAAGTTGTTTAAGAAAAGTTAGAGAATATTTTGATTAAAATGGTAATTATTGGTTAACATGAAATATACACTTAAGGCATGATCGACGTGTTTTGGGTGAATAATGTCACTTACCATATCATAAATTGCCAATTTGATCTATCAATTTTGGTATTACTATAATAGGTAAATATTCCTCCATTGAGAGAATAAAAGAATATGAGGGGCATTGTTAACATTACAAATAAACATTTAAATGTCAATCAATTAAGAAAAGTAATTGTTGATAGTTAAATAGAGAAAAGAAACTAAAATTTATTATGAATAGTGGAGTCAACCATGTTAGAAAAGATTGATGTGGTTCTTCTTGTGGCGGTGATGTCAGAATAGTGGTCTGTAGTGGCCAAGAGAAACGTCAAAAGCTTACTATTAGGCTATGCTGTCGTTGCTGCTACTTCTATTAGGGCTTGCTGGTGCTATTGGAGGTCATGATAAAGCTTATGGCATGGAGAAGAAGTTACCGGTGGTGCTCTATGAGAATTATTACTAGAGGAGAGAGAGGGAGCAATCGCTGACTGTAAAGAGAGAAAAAGACCACCAACTGATTGTAAGAGAGAGAGGAGTTGCCAATACTTTTGGTCCTTCGCCCTTTCTTGCCTTTAATTGACCTTGACCGGAACAAGTAGATTCAGTGGACACTAAGGGGGAAGAAAAGGCGTAAACTGAGGATATATAAAACTGAGAATGCGAGTTATATAAAACCGAGGAAGATTAATAAGGAGTTACAAAAACAAAAGGGTGAAATCACATTTCGGGCCAGGTGAAAAAACATCCAAATGATGCTTTTCAAAAACTAAGGTTCAACCTAAGTTTTTGGTAGGTTCCATAGTTATAAAAATTATGGTTGAACCTTAACCAAATGGGTAGGCTCTGCGGTGAGCCTCAACTGCAGAAGCCACTATAAAGTCAAACACCCATTAACTCTAAGTCCAAGATTTAGTTGGAAAAAAATTATTTGTGGCCTAAGAAAATGTTTTACAATGAACGCAAATCTACTTGTAGACTTAGGCTCGAGCTTAGCCCATGCATGTATGAGTTTAAGTCTAAAATTAACTTTGCTTAGGATCTTTTCTCTTTTAAAGCTTGAGTTTCTTTTAAGTTTAGTTTTAACTTCTCAACTTTTCACCTAATAAACACCAAGAAAATTTTGTTTTTTTCTATGCAGAATATATTCTTTTAGAGAGTTTTGAATTTTACCAAAATATGTTGACTGATGATTTTTTGAGATAAATTTCTCATTTACCCATTATTTGCTTTAATAATATTAACATGTCATATAACAGAGCTCATGTTAGAGATTAAATCCCAATAAAACTTTAACCTGAAAAGTAAGTGGATTTTATTTTTAATTTGGCATTAAATATGCCTATCAACCATATCCTTAAATAAATCATTCAAAACATTTGATGAGGTAGCCAAACAACTACCCCTCACAACTCACATGACAAATTTGTGTTTGATTTTCACAAATCTAATTGAATTCATTTGGTAAAATAAAATGGGTTATCTCTATATTTTAAACTTTGGATGAAATGTAATTGTATCTTACAATACTAAACTTTGGCAATAAACAGACTTATGGTGGATGTTTTGTTTGATCTCTATATTTTTTATTTTTTACAATTTATTTTAATATATTTCTGAATAATTATTTTTTAATTATTATTATACTTCCAAACATCGCATCATTGGTAAAAAATAATAAAAGAAAATATCAAAAGGCCATTTTATTTGAAGATGTCCATAATTGTTCCTACCCAGAACTCTGGTTTTCTCCTCTAAGACCTTTTATTATAATATCCTGATGAGTAACATTTTAAAAATATTTAAAAAAAAAAATAAAAAAAATATTTTTTTATTTTAAATAAATTATTTTTGATATTTTTAAATCATTTTCATGTACAGATATCAAAATTAATTATTAAAAAAATATTATTTTAAATAAAAAATATTTTTAAAAACAACCACAACTATGAAATACTAAATACTAATGTTACCTTTGTTTGATTTCAAGTCATTTGAAACGTCAACAAAAATAATTTTACTCACTGAAACTGGAATGACCCTCTATAATTTTCTTTATTTTTTGCTGGCTGGTCCTCACCATGCATCTCTGCCTATTACTCACAGATAGCATGTGATTGCTGAGTTATAAAAGATTATCTCCAGCAATTGTATCTAATGTCTAAGCAGGTATGATATAATGATAAAGAATTTGTAATTTATACAATAAATTTTGATTTCGAGTTAAAATATTTATTTTTTATAAAAATTTAGAATAACTTGGTTTTTACCTGCTCAAATAGATTCATAAAATACGTTTTTTGATGATAGAGTTTCTTTGGATAAAAAAATAATTATATTTAATCAACCTCGTACACTTTTAATCTCTCTCAGTCTTTATTTTATTATGAGTTTTTTTTTTTTTTTTTTTTTATAATCTTCAACAGATACAAAATAAGTAATAATTAATAAAAAAAATGGCGATAAAAAACCTTAGATAAAAAAAGAAATGCAGCAAGGGTGTGAATTTATCTCAATTCGTGCCATGTTTGCTTCTTTATTTTCTTTATATATATATATATATATATATATAGATATATAGATATATATATATATTATTAATAAATAATTTAAAATTAACAATTATATAATTATCTAATGATAATTATATTAACAATATCAACACTCTAACCTAACAACAAAAAAGAAATCCTTCAATTCGTGCCATGTTTGCTTCTCTTTTTTTTTTAATGGAAAATGAAGGAAAAACAAAGGGGATGAATTGTTTATTTATTTATTTATTAATATGGATGTTAAGATTAATTTGTATGTACTTTGACTAATCTAATATATTTTAAAATTAATAATCATATAATTTTTTAATGATTATTATATTAATAATTAATTACAGGATTTTAACAGAGTAGGATATGACAGAGGAAGATTTCTCAATTTTCCAAATTTTTTCCAATATGGGAATTTTCATATTTCATAATTTTTCAAATTATTGCAGTTTTCTCCCAATGCTGTTAACATAGCAATTTTTTTAGCTTTAGTTTATTTTTGAAAATATAAATTAAATAAATATAAACGTGAGATACCCAAACTAGCAAGTGTTCAGTTTTAATTAAGATTAATTAAAATAAATAAATAAAACAAATTTAATGAGTTTTTTTTTATATATAAAACAATGTTTAACTTTTACTTGGTTTTTGAATAAGAATATTAGAGAATAACGTTGCAAATTCTTATTTTTTTTTATTATTATTATTGGTTTTCATTCAATCTTTTTAACGTGTGTCTGTTTTTTATTATATGTATTTTCCATGGAAATGGTAACATTGAACAATCTAAATTAACAACAAATAAAATTCTCATCTATTTTATTTTATAATTTTTATAATATAATCCTGTTTATATGAGTACAACTACTAATATACATAATAATCTCTCAACGCTATTTTGAACTAAGATTAATTAAGAGAATTAGGCCAGAGATTAATGATAATTACATCATGGTTGTCTTTTAAATTAATTAGTATTTGAGAGTATAGTTGCAGTTATTTTTTAAAATATATTAAAATAATTTTTTTTATTTTTTTAAATTATTTTTAATATCAGCACATTAAAATGATAAAAAACTATTATTTTTTTTATTTGAAACAAAAAAAAATCATTTTTTTAAGAAACATTTTACAAAGTAATTCCCAAACACCTCCTTATAAAAATATAATCCAAAATTATCTTTCTAAGCAACCACACTCTTCAATTTGGTTAAGAATTCGGAAAATATTTTTGAAAAAAATTAATAATTTTTTATTTTAAATTAATTTTTTTATATTTTTAAAATTTTCATATAATAATATAAAAAATAATTTTAAAATATAAAATAATATTATTTTAATATATTTTTAAATAAAAATATTTTCAAAAACAATCTACAACATTACAAGTCATTAGAAAAAAAGTTGCAAGAAAAAAAAGGAAGTAAGAATGACAAGTCCTTGATGTATCGTCACCAACACCTTCTTGCTTTTGGATGAAGTTTGATCTGCAGCTCCCTCTCCTTCTCTCCTGCACCTCTGAATTCTACTCTATATCTGCTAGGAAGTTTCCTAGCATGTACTCATTAGAGGTACATATAAAATGGCAGCAAATTCGAATTCAGGATCGATGCAGGAAGATTGAACGTTTCCTTTGCCATTTGAGACAATCATGCAGAGACCATCATGGCTAATTAAAGAACTTTTCAATCAGGAAACCAGCTAGACAACCTCTCTCCCATGATCTCTCTAGCCCCTCTGCTCCATTTCTCAAACAGATGGTGATAGTTACAGCTTAACTAAAATATTCTGCCCAGCACCCAGGTTGAAGTAAACTAAAAGCTTACATATCCAAAAGTTATATATATATATATAGTGCCACCAATAATTTTACATTTGATCCTAACGTTAATGATGTGATATAGCATGTAACCTCTCTTTCCTGCTAGTTTACTGACGTGATATCACCACCTAATATTATTGTTATTAGTTTGATTGATTCTGCATCTCTTATGGCGGATTGGGTTGATGCTTGAAACATCTCTTTCAAGTTTAGATTTAACTCTTGTACTCTAGTTGTCATGTTAGTTCATCTTTTCCTTCTTTCATTAACGCTCTTCGCACACTTTCTTGTACAAATTGCATTTTAAGAACTTCATTTTTCTGTGTCTCAACCCTTTAACGCTTTCTCTACAAGCTTCTTGTGAATGGCAAGTTTCAGTACCTCAAGACCCAAGTCTAAGAAGATCATTCTTTTCCTTAACATCACATTTCTCTTCCTCTTCTTTTTCTATCTTGCAACCTCGTATTTTATCGATCAACCCACTGAATCAAAAGTCACCACAAACCATTCTTTACTGCTTCAAGAATCGGTCAAAACTGATGGCTGCAGCGGAATTCATGACTACATAGATTACAAGTCCAAGTGTCTTTATGTCAAGTCTCATACTGGATGCAGGTCCAAAGGGTATATAAACTATCTTCAAGTCTTTTACTGTTCTTGCGGTCAATTTTCTATGCTTGGGTATTTTATGCTGTTACTTTGGCTGGCTGTTCTGTTCTACCTGCTAGGCAACACGGCAGCAGATTACTTCTGTCCCATTTTAGAAAGCTTGTCCAAACTTTTGAAGCTTTCTCCAACGATTGCTGGTGCCACCCTTCTTTCACTTGGCAATGGCGCTCCGGATGTTTTTGCAAGTGTGGTTTCCTTCACCAGGTCTAGCAGTGGCGATGTTGGCCTGAATAGTATTCTGGGTGGGGCTTTTTTTGTGTCTAGTGTGGTGGTTGGTGTTATAAGTTTATTAACTGGTTCTCGAGAAATTTCAGTTGATAAGTCTAGCTTCATTAGAGATGTCTGCTTCTTTCTGTTCTCTCTTTGTTCTCTTCTCTTGATTCTTATTGTCGGGAAAATAACCTTGTGGGCTGCCATTTCTTTCCTTTCTATCTACTTGGGTTACGTCGGTGTGGTTTGCATCATGCACTTCGATCAGTTCCGGAAAGAGAATCGTTTAACTGTAGATGGCAGCCAGGAGGAGGATTTTTTGGAGAGGGGTATACCTTTACTTGGCCATTCTGATCATGAAAAAACATTTCCGGTGGACAAAACCGCCGTCGAAGATCAGCGAAGTTCATTTCGTAATCTCGATTCTTCCTTTTTTCATTACCTGCGTAGCTTTCTGTATGTTTTGGAGTTCCCTCTGTACTTGCCAAGAAGATTGACTATACCTGTGGTTAGTGAGGAGAGGTGGTCTAAGCCATTTGCAGTGATTTCTGTGGCGTCGGCACCGATTCTACTGGCAGCACTCTGCGCCTCCCATCAGAAAAAGGAGTTTGAATCTAGAACCAGCCTAGTAACTTATCTGATAGCAGGATTGATTGGGATGGCTCTTTGCAATCTTGCATGTTTGACGACAGAGAAGTCTAACCCACCAAACAAGTCCTTGTTCCCTTGGCTTGCTGGTGGATTCTTGATGAGTGTAACTTGGACATATATCATCGCTGAAGAACTGGTCTCTGTATTGATTTCACTAGGATATATACTTGGGATTAACCCTTCGGTTCTTGGATTAACTGTCCTGGCTTGGGGCAACTCACTTGGAGATTTGATAGCTAATGTGGCTATGGCATCAAATGGTGGGTCAGATGGGACCCAGATTGCAATATCAGGCTGCTATGCTGGTCCCATGTTCAATACGTTGCTGGGTTTGGGGATTTCACTAGTCATCTCATCTGGGTCCAAGTATCCATCTTCATTCGTCGTCCCCGAAGACCCTTCTCTCTATGAGACGATAGGGTTTTTGATGGGAGGCTTGGTCTGGGCCCTCGTGATTTTGCCGAGGAAGAACATGAGGTTAGATAAGTCTCTCGGGGTTGGTCTCTTAGCTATATATCTCTGTTTTCTGTCTCTGACGCTGGCCAGGTCTCTTGGTCTCTTGAGACTTCATGGGGTTTCATAGTCTCTTCAAATCTTAGACTAGACAAGGAGCTATTTAGAAATATTGTACCCTGCACTTCAATTGTAAATTCCGTTTCGTTTTAATTAAAAAACGGAATAAATTGAAATAAATTTTATGTCGTTTAAAATTTTGATCAATTCTAATTATATTATTCAAATATTTTATGTTGTTTAAAATTTTGATCAATTCTAATTATATTATTCAAATATCGGCTAGAATATTTTAGTTTTAATTAGGTCAAATAATGATATTTTAAATAATAAATAATTTTATAATATCGATCATATTTTATAATTCAATTATTAGATTAAGATGAAATTTACAGGGAATCTCTTGATATATTTTTATATATATTATGTTAAAATTTCAGAGTAATTAGAGAATATAACGATTTTGTGAAATTGATTATGACATTTTTATAATATCATGTTCATAATTTTATTCAGAAAAATTATTTTATCGTGTTTTTTTTAAGATTATTTTTTTCTCAATTTTATTATTCAATAACGAGTTTTACGAAATGAACTTTATAATTTGATTTGATTTGCTTTATTTAAGGTTATCATGGTCTTATAACAGAGATCACACATTTAAAAAATTAATCTGGGCTAATCCGAGTTGATTTAATATATTGTTGTTTTAATATTTTTTCAAGATGTCATTTTGATTTTCTTAGTTAAACTATATTTTTATCAATTTATATAAGTTCAACTCTCATTTTTTTACTTATATTTGAAATTTAAATTGCATAATTCTAAATACTTTTATTTTTGGATTTGAAATAATTTTTTTTAAAATATTAATATATTTAATTATATATATTTTAAAACATAACCAATACAACTTTAAAATCAAAATATTCTATTTTAATTATAAAAAAAAAACAAGCCATTAACCAAAATAAAATCGACAATCGGCAAACTTTATATTTTTGTTGTAGCATGTGCTGGACAAGCACTCCCAGTTCCTTAATCCACCACCGCCACCGCCACCTCCACCACCAATTTATATTTATTTATTTACTGGGACAGAAACCCATGATCACTGCTATCGCTATCATGAACCTCTTAGTCACTGTGAACCTGCGATGATGTTCTTGGATACGATTTCTTTTCCTCTGAACTTCCAAAATATAGCAACCATTACTTGCCCTACTGTCAACAAAATCTTGTTGGCCGCCATGCTATAAGCAATCCGATTTCTGTCCAGCCAGATTTAAAGAATGTGGAACTTACAGAAGTTGTCTTCTTCGTCACCGAGAAAATCATGGTGATCTTCTTAATTTCACCTTTTCCGACGACAGCTATAAACTCCAATCCACCATTATATGCAGCTGCACGCACTCCAAGAAAATCATGGTGATCTTCTTAATTTCACCTTCCCTGACGACAGCTAGAAACTCCAATCCTGCATTATATGCAGCTGCAGGCACTCCAAGAAAATCATGGTGATCTTCTCCACCTTCCCTGACGACAGCTAGAAACTCCAATCCACCATTATAGGCAGCTGCAGGCAGTCGAAGAAAATCATGGTGATCTTCTTAATTCCACCTTCCCTGACGACAGCTAGAAACTTCAATCCACCATTATATGCAGCTGCAGGCACTCGAAGAAAATCATGGTGATCTTCTTAACTTCACCTTCCCTGACGACAGCTATAAACTTTAATCCTCCATTACATGCAGCTGCAGGCACTCGAAATGGTGATCTTCTTAATTTCTCCTTCCCTGACAACAGCTATAAACTTTAATCCTCCATTACATGCAGCTGCACGCACTCCAAGAAAATCATGGTGATCTTTTTAATTTCACCTTCCCTGACGACAGCTAGAAACTCCAATCCACCATTATAGGCAGCTGCAGGCACTCGAAGAAAATCATGGTGATCTTCTTAATTTCACCTTCCCTGACGACAGCTAGAAACTCCAACCCATCATTATATGCAGCTGCACGCACTTGAAGAAAATCATGGTGATCTTCTTAACTTCACCTTCCCTGACGACAGCTAGAAACTCCAACCCATCATTATATGCAGCTGCAGGCACTCGAAGAAAATCATGGTGATCTTCTAAATTTCACCTTCCCTGACGACAGCTATAAACTTTAATCCTCCATTACATGCAGCTGCAGGCACTCGAAATGGTGATCTTCTTAATTTCACCTTCCCTGACAACAGCTATAAACTTTAATCCTCCATTACATGCAGCTGCAGGCACTCGAAGAAAATCATGGTGATCTTCTTAATTTCATCTTCCCTGACGATAGCTATAAACTCTGATCCTCCATTATATGCAGCTGCAGGCACTCCAAGAATATCATGGTGCACTCATACTCAGAAAAGATACATGTGAACGTAAGTTTCAAGTTATCAGGAGCTTAGAAACAAAATCATGGCGCACGATATATACTTGAGATGTATGTTGTTTTTCCTTTGGTACCAAGTAAAATATTTGAGGTTATCCGAATTAATTGAACTTTTTTTATTTGTTTTCATCTTATCACTAAGCTTTATTTATTTTAATTATATTATCACATGTTTATATGGTTTTATTTGTTGTTTTCTACTTTGATTTATAAGTTCTTCTATGTTCAATTTGTTGTTATATTTTCTCATGTTTAAGTATTTAATTTGAGATCAATTTTATAAAAAGTAATCTTATGTTGTTCTTACAATTAAATTGAAAGATCAAGAATCACAATTGATATTTAAAATAAATTAACAAAGGAAATGTCACCTAAAAGAATAAAGATTAAATTTGATATAAAAATATTTTGATATAAAATGATGAGGGGTGAAAATTAAAAAAATATTAAGTAGGGAAAGTAACAAAAAACAAAAACAAAATAAAAAATAAAAATCAAATTGAAAAATCAAATCAAACCAAATGAGTGTGAATGGAATTGAAAAAAAAAGACTAATAATAAAAATAACAAACCAAATAATTATATATAAAAAAAATTGGATCAAATTGCAAGCAAAACACAAATGAAAGAACACATGTAGAAGAAGAGAGAGAGAGAGAACTCAGAGCCCACCTAAAATGAGGTGGAAAGATCATGATGAGATATTTCCAACGCTGCCCTAAAATGTGATGTTTGTAATTTTTTAATTAATATTTAAATTATTAAAAAACCAAGCCACCTCGATCCAACATGTTAATTACAAAAAAAAACCAACTTAAAAAGATATCAATACCCTTGATTCCAGTGTTCACCCCCCCTCTTTTATAGCATGAATGTAATTATACTGTTTATAAATATGTTAGAAAGATCATATCAACCTTGTCGCACCCAAAAAAAAAAAAACAATTTGGTTTGCGGCGTCGTGGCGACGTTCCCCTGTGCGCGGGGAGAATTCATATGTTGGGGGTCTTAATCTTTATTTTCATAAAAAGGGAGTCGCCACCTAGTATTATGGTTACTAGGAAACCTAAACTGGTCTTTCAGAGATTCTAGGGTAAGGGACTGGTTGCGTAAAGGGAAGGTTTTAGCACCCCTAGTACGCCCTACCTAAGGTAAGCTGCTTGGTATTTTTGTTTGGCTATGATTTATTATGATTTTGATCTCTCAAAACAATGTTGGTTAAATGACGAATGGGATATCATTCTCGCCGAATATTTTGGATATCAACCCTTAGGATTTATTTATCCAAATAACAACAGTGAATAATAATATATCATTCCTGCTAAATATTTTGGATATTAACCCCTTAGGATTTATTTATCCAAATAACAACAGTGAATAATAATATATCATTCCTGCTGAATATTTTGGATATTAACCCCTTAGGATTTATTTATCCAAATACCGACAATGAATAATAATATATCATTCCCGCCGAATATTTTGGATATTAAACCCTTAGGATTTATTTATCCAAATACCGACAGTGAATAATACAAATCACCAAAAAAAGTTTTTATATTTTTTTGAATATTGGCCAATACCCTTTGGATTTTACAAACATGTTGTAAAATCCAAAAATGCAAGAAATGATTTTTTTCTTTGCAAAATCAATGCTAAAACACATTTTTCTCTTCAAAACCCAAGATAATATATATTTTTTTTGAAACAAAAAAACAATTTCTTTTTTTAAAAAAATGCTAGTGTATTGGCCGTATGCATAAAAACCACATTTTTTTTATTCTAAATATTTTCTCAAAAATAATTTTTTTTATTTTTTATTTTTTTCCTATTTTTATTATTTATTTATTTATTTATTTATATATATATATATATATATATATATATATATATATATATATATATATATATATTTTTTTTTTTTTGAAGGTGACTTGAGGTATGTGTGCTTTATGTGTTTGTGGCCGCCGTATGGGCTGGAACCCCGCCCCTCTTGGTGCATCCGGGCCGGGCTTGGTGCCCGACCCGACCCGACCCGGTTACTGTATCAACAGTAACCGGGCGTTATTTACATGTAGAAGAAGAACAGTAAAAAAAATGAGGATTTTTCGAGTACAATGAATGGCTTACTTGTTAATACCGTCGTGTAGAGGAGATCGAGGTGGTTCTTCTGGTCGTTGTCTCGTCGGAAATGGTGGCCTGAGGGGGGCGGAGTGGTCGTCGGAAAACTTGTTGTCACGTTGCAGGGGTTGCTGATATTGCGGCTGTCATTGCCTCTCCCTTCGCCTGAGATGATGGAGGAGTTACTGGGGTTGAGGGGCGGCTTATGGTGATGAGAAGGAGGAATAATGGTGGTCGACAGTGGTGATGCACGGCTGGCCGAGAGTGAAGAAGAAAAACCAGGGGACCTGGTTTTTTAGAGAGAGAGACAGAATAAACAAGATAAAACGATGGGGAGAGCAGGAAGAAGATTGACTCAAAATTTTTAGGTAAGTGATTCTGCCATTATCTCTATTTTCTGCGTCCTTAACACTATATTTCTTGCTCACGTAAATCTCCTGTTTTTCTCCTCTCTTCTTTTCTCTTCTTCACGTTCGTTCCCCCCTTCTTCCTTTCACCATGCACGTATTTATAGCAGACAGAATACCCACCGTTTAATGCCGTTTAATGCAGCGAATTGATATCAATTTAGAGGAGAATCAAGAGGAGAATCAGGAAATCGATTTATGGAGAAAAATCAGGCAAGATCACGGTTGATGGTGATAATTTTGGGAAGAAAACCACGACTGATTTTGGAAGAAAATTTGATTGATTTGCTTTGCTGTGAGCAAATCTTTATCTGAAAATTTAAGACGCCATGCATGCCGGAACAGTATGATTTTTTTTTTTTATTAATTTTTTTTTTAAAATGCAGATTTCAAAACAAATTTAGAAGGTAAAAATCTGATTTGGTCCTTTAACTTCTTTAATTGCACCCAATTGGATTTAAACTTGATTTTATGCAATTTTATCCATCAAAAATTCAATCTCAATCTTGGCTTCGCGCGACTTTCTAATCTGGTCCTTGGCTCCTGATTTTCACGATTTAAACCTCAATCGACCAATAAACTCTTAATTTGCTCAATTTTGCCCGTGTACAAAAATCTATTTTATTATTATTTATTATTATTATTATTTTATATATATATATATATATATATATATATATATATATTAAAAAAAAATAAAAAATAAATAAAGAGTCAAAAATTGGGTAGCAACAGATGCCCCCTCTTTACAATGCTTACGACTAAAGTCTTGTAAAAGACTTTAAATAGTAAGTGTTGTAAAGAAAAAGAAGAAATGGGCCTCGTTGCTCTGGATGACGTACCAGGTTAGAAGGGTCTCATTTTTCTGGGTGACCGACCCGGTTAGTGGTTAGAAAGGGTCTCATTTTTCTGGGTGACCGACCCGGTTAGCGTGGTCTCATTTTCCTGGGTGACCGACCCGGCTATCGTGGTCTCATTTTTCTGGGTGACCGACCCGGCTATCGTGGTCTCATTTTTCTGGGTGACGGACCCGGCTATCGTGGTCTCATTTTTCTGGGTGACCGACCCAGCTATCGTGGTCTCATTTTTCTGGGTGACCGACCCGGCTAGCGTGGTCTCATTTTTCTGGGTGACCGACCCGGCTATCGTGGTCTCATTTTTCTGGGTGACCGACCCGGTAGTTGGAGATGGTGATGGTGGTTTCGTTATACTGGATGACTTACCCATCTCGAGGAATGAAGTAGCATTGGACCTCAATTCATATTCTCTTCCATGGTTTTGTTCACCTGGGATTCTGCTTCTCCATATTTTCCAAATTTTGGGGCGACATACTTTCATCAAATATAACGTGTATGTTTTCATTAGCTCTTTTGAAAACATAGGTACCCTTTCTCCAATGCTCCATTATCATAGGATGCCTTTGCCTAATCTTCAAAGCTTTGCAGGCTTCTCTGATTGGATGGCTCATTGAAGTTTGTCATAAGTCATTCATCCACTCAACGCAAGCGCATTGCTTATTATGGGCTATCCGCGATTTGCTTTTATCCAAAATCTGACCATGCCCCCAAGCGTGGTGTTGCTTGATTCATCATGAAGGGGTGTAACAAGTCATCCATTTTATTTGATTCTTTCAATAACAGTTTTTGGACTTGTGTGCATTCTGCTAACAAATCATTGCAAGACTTTCCAAATGCTGACTTCATCTTCGGTTGTCCATCAGTCATGGAGTTTTCATCAATTGTATTTCCATATGTCCTCATTAACCCTGAATTTTTGCAAATGTGATCATGCAATCTGAAACTCTTCGCAGTAGACTCAATTTCTTCTAAACAAATTTTCCTCAATCCATGTGAAGAATTCTAATGTTATCATTAATGAGGTTTTTCTTCTCATGTCCATGCTATGAACTAAACCTTGAGTCGATGGGCTTCAAAATCAGTTATCCCACAATTAGTCTTGGTGGCCCATATACTTTTCGACCTTTATCAACAATGCAACTCATGCGACAGTATATTTGGAGACAACCAAATCCGCGAGTAAGTTGATATTTCTGAAGGTACTCTTCAAATGCGATGTTAATCTCAACCGTTGTTTGAGATTATATTCTGCTTGAGCAATCCTGCCTTGAGCTGATGCTCATTCATCTACTGGTCACCAATATATATTTATTGTCGCTATGAATTTGATGAATTCCACTAAATCATTATTTGCTTGTGTTTCTTGCCCCCAAGCTAATGTGAAATTAGTTGCATTTCCATCAAAATTCACATTCTGGTTTTTGACTACCGGGCTTTTCAATGATAGTCAAGGATTTTGTAAATCCGATCAATGTTTTTTTTTGTTTTTTTTTTTGTAAGTCTTTTTTGTCCTATCATTAAGTCATCAATTTCTTGTAATAAGAATTCCTGGCTGAATTGATTGGGAGGTTCTGAAATATCAGATATGATTTTTATAGAGTGAGAATCCAAAGGCCTAACTAAATCCTTCTCTATCCATAGCAAAACTCCTCATGAAAACAAATTCTTCACCACATAAAAACCTTTGTAGTTGGGGGGCCCATTGACTCTGATCTCATCTTGGTACAAGTAATATTTCCTTCAGTACCAGATCTCTTTCTTAGAATTTTTGAGGTCAGGCTTTCTAGTCATGTGTTTTGGTCATCCTTCTTAGGTATAATTAATGATGTCAAATTAGCCTTTTTTGTTGACCAAATTCAATTGTTCATATCTAACTTCTACCCATTCTGCTTCATCTAGTTCGGTGTTTATTAATATATATATATATATATATATATATATATATATATATATATATATATATATATATATTTTGACGTTCTTATTAACAACTTCTACCGCACCTTTCATCTTTAGTCTATAAGGTGAGGATTTTGAGAGTTCTATTATTAACTTCCAGTTGATGTTCTGTGCATTATCAGTTATAATCTTTGATGGTGGTCCCTGCCTACAAATCAAATCTCTCTCAATGAATTTTTTTTGACCATTTTTTTTTATATGAGCAAATGACTCAGCTTCTCCCTATTTGTAAAGTAGTTGGTAGCCATGAGAATGAACCTATGATCATTGTTGGCTTTTGGGTTGATGGGCCCAATCACACCAATTCCCAACATTGCAAAAAGGCCATGGAGATATCAAGTGCAATAAAGGGGCCAGAAGGACATTGATTTTGTCATTTATGACACTTGCGGACATAGTCAATGCAATCCTTCTCTAGTGTCGTTCAAAAATAATCAACTCTTTGTATTATTATTTTATTTTATTTTATTTTATTTTTTATTTTTTAGCCATCATGTCCTCTTGTATGCGTTGAGAAAATCCCTTCATGGACTTCTCGTAACGCGCTTTTGGCTTCAACTTCATCTAGGCCTTTTAGTAAAGTCTCGTCGGATGACCTCTTATAGAAAACTTCTCCATCAAGATAAAAATTCATTGCTAGTCTACTCAAGGTCTTCTTTTCGGTTTGGGATGCCCAGGGGATAAGTCTATTTTCGGATGAAATTTTTAATACCGTAGTACTAGGGGTTTCCATCTATTTTTCTTCAACTTAACCATAATGAGTTGAGTTATTTCTGATATCAATGTGTAAGTTTGCCCGAAGTTCATTCTAAACATAGAAGCTAGTGTGGTCGAAATATCCAAAACTGATTTCTTTTCCTTCCTAGATGTGTGAAATCTATTTCTTAAATTCTCCCATTAGTTTAGATAAGTGTTCTAAGTAAGGTCTTAGCTTTTGGAACCATTTTTATCTGATCGTAGCTCAAAAACCCGTCCATAAAAGAATATATGGGGTTATGAGCTGCATTATTAATTAACATGTCTATATCTGGGGAACATTATCTTTAGAGCTAACATGATTTAAAGACCTTAAAGCCCACACAAAACTCTATCCTTTCTTCTCCTCCTGCTTGTTTTTTTTTTTTTTTACTATGTTTGATGCCCCTGGGGATTTTGACTACCTAAAAACACAATTCATTAATTTTGAAATTTTTGCCTTTATTTTGATCTAAACTTCCATATGGGCTTTTTTTTTTTTTTTTGCTTGATCAACTTGCATTTTTTTAGCGATTCCCTGTGTACTGTGATATCCGTATCCTATCTAGGCATGTCCTTATAAGACATAGCAGAAATATCTATGCAATCTCTAAGCAATATAGTCACATCATCTCTTTCCTTTTGTGTGACTAGAGTCCTAATCCTGAGCTTTCTGTAACTTTCTTCATTGACCATGTTTAGGGCTTAAAGCTTCTCCTTAATGGGTTCCCAAACTTATTAATTTCATGAATTATGTTCAATCTCTTACGTGTTTTAAAATTCAATCATTCATTCTTAATGCAAAGTGCAGGTGTTGTTGCGAAAGATCTGTTTTCAGGGTTTATTTTGAAAACCAATGGAGCATCCTAGATCTTCCAATTCTGGAACTTCTCTCCCTCGGCTAGCTTCCAAATACATGTATGGGCAGTAACTTCTTCCAGAGCATAGATGGTTAATTGCGGCAGTTATTCATCCTTTCTTCCAGGTGTCATGGGTCCCAAATGTTTCTCGATTGACGATGCGTGCATAAATGCATGAGAGAGTGCATAATATAATGTATGATTATGATAAAAATGCTTTTTATAATGGGTATGTATGCATTTCCTTTGTGAACAATTGATAGCCACCACCTCATGAACATAGGGTTTCTGGTCACATTGTTTTGCTATGAGTACTGCCTTTCGAGTCGATGCTTGAGTCATATTCACCAAGAGGCAGATTTTGTAAAATAGATGGGTCAACGCCCTTTTCATTAATGCTTGATAAGTTACTACAATTTTGACAACATAGAGAAAAAAAATTAATCTACTTCTCTTTGGCCAAAGGTAGGAAGGCAAAACCGTGATTCTCGATTTTCTCCAAAAAGGTGTCGGTCTCAGCTAGACTTTGGCGGTAGCGAATGATATCCCTTCCAACATTTCGTGCATTGATTCTAATGACCCGAGCATGCCCAGCAGCTTTATCCATTTGTTCATCCATCTTGGTCATCTTCTCTATAAGCAACATATTGGTTCTGTTTAACGAAGTATTGTTGGTATCGACTTGATCCTTGTGCTTTTCCAATACTGCTAGTTTCTTCTCCAGATGCTTCACTTTTTCTCTCTCCTTATCGAGCTTTGTTCTCGGAGTTTTTATTTCCTCTTCCTTAACGGATAACTCTGCTTCAATGGCTTCGTCTTTGTCAGACCCTGTCGAACGACTTTCCGACATTACATACTTCTTATACAAATCTTCATACCTTTCAATTCTATCCATCAACTCGCACTGAACTTCTGCAAATTTCTCTTGGCAATATTCTATGCTCTCTTGGCATTCATTATGTTTAGTCTTCAATACGCCGAGCTCGGAGCAACTTTGCATCCACTTCAGACTCATCTCCGTTAATTCTTTCTCCATTCCTAACCTAACATTCTTCTCCTCACCCAACTTTAACTCGAGCTTGGTTAATCTCACATCTTTAGACTGTATTTGCTCATCTAAAAATGCTCTCTCCTTATCGCCTTCCGACACCATTTCTTCTAATGCTGCCTTGTCTTTTCTGCTTTTGCTTAATTCTATTTGGAGTTTTTCTATCTGTTTTCTCAATTCCTCTTCATTGCCAACCCTTTTTCTCTTAATAGGTTTTTTCTTCAATTTGGGAGGGCTTGACTTCTTTACTAATCACGGTTGAAGCAGTTAAGTCTCTCCATCTTCACTTGCACTAGGATCTCTCATACCTTTTATTTCCACCAAGACGAGATGCCTCCAATCTTGCCTGATGATCTGCAAGACCTCTCGTGAAACGGGATCCTTGATCCAACCAAAGAACTGAGCAATTCCCATGGTCCTCGGAACAAATTGCATGCCCCCATGCTGCCTTACCACAAGGGCGGGAGCATAACTCACGTAGCCGGTAATCCCTACCAATGGAACCCAGCATCTTTGCCCGCAACTCATTAGGACATCCACTGCTTTGACCCAAGGAGCTCTCCATTTGAAACCGCTACTGGGTAAAACTTTTAGCTTTTCTACCCAACCTTGGTTGTCTAGATCTCCCCATTCTTCTTCCTCTACTATCCTCAATGGTTTTTGGTTGAACCACCAAAAATTATTAAAAACAGGCTTTTTTGTTTCAATGTGACTAACCATCCAGATATATAACAACTGCGTGCAACATCTCATTGCTCCTTTCCCGGTTCTTACACAATGGTTAAGTGTTATGATGGTTTCAGCCAAAATAGAGGCCACTGGGTTGATTTGTGTATTCTCATATTCCACATAAGCAGCAGCAGCTTCCAAGCTTATTATACCTGTCCGACTTGGGAACAACACAAGGCCAAATATGCCTAAGGCAATCAATCTCTCTTTCTCTGATCCGGACCTCTGTTCTAGTTCAAACTCCAGCGTCTTCCACTTCAGACCAGCAGCCTTCTTCTCTAAAAACCTTTCCACATCGGGGATCCTGAGCAGTTTCGACAGTTCAGGGATGATTTTGTCATATATCAAAGGGAAATAAATTCTGTACAGATCATTCGGAAATTCAGTCAACATTCCGTACTCCTCCATAGTAGGGCATAGGTCTATGTTCCCAAAAGAAAAACAACGGTAGTTAGGATCCCAAAAATGAACTAGAGCTCGCACCGCTGGGCTTAAAACTTCTACCTTCGCAATCTCCATCAGGCGTCCATATTTTCTAAAAAATACGTCCTTATCCACATCCTGAAAATGGGTCGTTAACTTGTTCACCTCATTTATAATACAATCCAGATTCCTGATTGGTGATAGTCTTATAGCACCGCTTTTAAGGCAGTCTCCTTCATTCAATTGTGATAATTCAGAATTTCTCCCATATTCCATGATGGAAAGTTTAGTAGTGGTGGCCATTTCATTCACAAGACCTGTTAGGCAAAAATGCTTTTTTAGGGTTTTTTTTATGTAAAAGATATTATGGAGCATACATCCTAACGATAGGTTCTAGTTCCTTTACGTGAGACATAGGGTAAGTTTACTACTTGGTCTCTAAAGAGGGTCTCTTGTTGTCCCAGTGATCACCCTCGTAAAGGCGATATGGGGGTTTAGCAGATAGTGGGATGGCTCGTATACCAATCACTACCAATCTAAACACTTAGCAAAGAGTTGGGGTTTACACAAACTTCAACCTTGACTCAAGTCATAGGTAAGCTGCTAGTCCCCCACTTAACTTAAAGCTTAGTGTGTGCTCTCAAAATAATAAAAGTAATGCATGACAAGGCATATTATGATGACAGGAGGTAAAGATGCATGCTAAAGCTTCTAAAAATATAAACCATCCATATAGCAAATATTAAAACAATAAAGTATCATAAACAAACAAAATTATCAAGCTTAGTCCAAAGTCCCCAGTGGAGTCGCCATTCTGTCGAACCCAAAAAAAAAAACAATTTGGTTTGCGGCGTCGTGGCGACGTTCCCCTGTGCGCGGGGAGAATTCATGTGTTGGGGGTCTTAATCTTTATTTTCATAAAAAGGGAGTCGCCACCTAGTATTATGGTTACTAGGAAACCTAAACTGGTCTTTCAGAGATTCTAGGGTAAGGGACTGGTTGCGTAAAGGGAAGGTTTTAGCACTCCTAGTACGCCCTACCTAAAGTAAGCTGCTTGGTATTTTTGTTTGGCTATGATTTATTATGATTTTGATCTCTCAAAACAATGTTGGTTAAATGACGAATGGGATATCATTCCTGCCGAATATTTTGGATATCAACCCTTAGGATTTATTTATCCAAATAACAACAGTGAATAATAATATATCATTCCTGCTGAATATTTTGGATATTAACCTCTTAGGATTTATTTATCCAAATACCGACAATGAATAATAATATATCATTCCCGCCGAATATTTTGGATATTAAACCCTTAGGATTTATTTATCCAAATACCGACAGTGAATAATACAAATCACCAAAAAAAGTTTTTATATTTTTTTGAATATTGGCCAATACCCTTTGGATTTTACAAACATGTTGTAAAATCCAAAAATGCAAGAAATGATTTTTTTCTTTGCAAAATCAATGCTAAAACACATTTTTCTCTTCAAAACCCAAGATAATATATATTTTTTTTGAAACAAAAAAACAATTTCTTTTTTTAAAAAAATGCTAGTATATTGGCCGTATGCATAAAAACCAGATTTTTTTATTCTAAATATTTTCTCAAAAATAAATTTTTTTATTTTTTATTTTTTATATTTTTCCTATTTTTATTATTATTATTTATTTATGTATTTATTTATATATTTTTTCGGGTGGGCTGACAGGCAGCCCACCCTATTTGGAAGACTGGGCTGTCAGCCCAGAAAGAAATTGGGCCGTTGGCCCAGAAGATATTGTGTCTGGGCCGTCAGCCCGGACAACTTGGATCTGGGCTTCCAGCCGTATGGGCTGGAAGCCCGCCCCTCTTGGTGCATCCGGGCTGGGCTTGGTGCCCGACCCGACCCGACCCGGTTACTGTATCAACAGTAACCGGGCGTTATTTACATGTAGAAGAAGAACAGTAAAAAAAATGAGGATTTTTCGAGTACAATGAATGGCTTACCTGTTAATACCTTCGTGTAGAGGAGATCGAGGTGGTTCTTCTGGTCGTTGTCTCGTCGGAAATGGTGGCCTGAGGGGGGCGGAGTGGTCGTCGGAAAACCTGTTGTCACGTTGCAGGGGTTGCTGATATTGCGGCTGTCGTTGCCTCTCCCTTCGCCTGAGATGATGGAGGAGTTACTGGGGTTGAGGGGCGGCTTATGGTGATGAGAAGGAGGAATAATGGTGGTCGACAGTGGTGATGCACGGCTGGCCGAGAGTGAAGAAGAAAAACCAGGGGACCTGGTTTTTTAGAGAGAGAGACAGAATAAACAAGATAAAACGATGGGGAGAGCAGGAAGAAGATTGACTCAAAATTTTTAGGTAAGTGATTCTGCCATTATCTCTATTTTCTGCGTCCTTAACACTATATTTCTTGCTCACGTAAATCTCCTGTTTTTCTCCTCTCTTCTCCTCTCTTCTTCACGTTCGTTCCCCCCTTCTTCCTTTCACCATGCACGTATTTATAGCAGACAGAATACCCACCGTTTAATGCCGTTTAATGCAGCGAATTGATATCAAATTAGAGGAGAATCAGGAGGAGAATCAGGAAATCGATTTATGGAGAAAAATCAGGCAAGATCACGGTTGATGATGATAATTTTGGGAAGAAAACCACGATTGATTTTGGAAGAAAATTTGATTGATTTGCTTTGCTGTGAGCAAATCTTTATCTGAAAATTTAAGACGCTATGCATGATTTTATTTATTTATTTTTTTTAAAATGCAGATTTCAAAACAAATTTAGAAGGTAAAAATCTGATTTGGTCCTTTAACTTCTTTAATTGCACCCAATTGGATTTAAACTTGATTTTATGCAATTATATCCATCAAAAATTCAATCTCAACCTTGGCTTCGCGCGACTTTCTAATCTGGTCCTTGGCTCCTGATTTTCACGATTTAACCCTCAATCGACCATTAAACTCTTAATTTGCTCAATTTTGCCCGTGTACAAAAATCTATTTTATTATTATTTATTATTTATTATTATTTTATATATATATATATATATATATTTTTATTATTATTATTATTACTTTTTTTATATATATATTTTTTTAAAAAATAAAAAATAAATAAAGAGTCAAAAATTGGGTAGCAACAAACCTAATCAACCTATTAATTATAAAAAAAATCAACATGAAAATTTTATAAATACCTCTTCTTGTTAGTTTCTTTTTATATTTTGCTTAATATAAGAGCATCAAATTAATCCTGTCAACCTTTATTAAAATCCTACTCTCAATGGTGATGTAATTTTTATAGTATATTACGAGTGACTTGCCTGCGCGTTGTGCTCAATTTTTTTTTCTATATAGAAAATTAATTGAGTTTTTGCATGCTATAATGAATTATTTTAATATTTAATTAGTAAAATTATAATAAATAAAATATGTTAGAAATGAATTTTTTTCCGCCTAAAAGGAACAATGTAATTGAAATGCAGGGGAAGTAGTTTATATATTTTTTAATTATAGATAACTTAGGTAAATTTATCTATCTATTTTGTTTATGAGTTTTCTTGTTCTCCTAATAATATTAGATTTAAAAAAATTATACATAAAAATATTGTAATTTTTTTTTTTACAAAAACAACTTAAAATCCAAGAATTAAATTTTTCTAAGCAAAAAATTTAAACAAAAGAGCACAAAATTTGAATTAAAAGCCAATTTTATTTTTTTATTTATAAGATTTATTTCTCATATTATTATATTAAAAAGTATTTTAGAAAACTACTACTATTATTTTTCAGGTTAAAAAATTCTTTTCTTTCTCTCTGTCTCTCTCTATATTTTAAGACGCTAATATCAAATAAATATTAAAATATATAATTAGTATTATATATTTATAAGAAAAAAAACTTAAAAATAATCAATAACATTATTTTGAATGCCTTATTGATAATAATGAGAAATTTCAACACCTAACAATATTTTAAAAAATAATTAAAAAGAAAATAAATGATGAAACATAAATAAATATCAAAAAGAAAATAAATGATGAAACATAAATAAATATCATTAGATTTTAAAAAAATTATATGACCTGAAGAAAAAATAAAAATAAAAAATCAAACAACAAATAGAAAAAATAATAAATATCAATTTTCAAATGATCACCACCACAAATTAAATTTGAAACACCATATAAAAAAAATTCAAACCTTAATAACAGTGGAAATAATAAAAATTTGAAACAAAAATGTAGAGCATGTACATATAAACATGGAAAAAAAATAAAAATCATCTATGAAAAATATATAAAAAATAAAAGAATTAAAATAAAATTTAAGATTAAAAGTATAAGGGCCGAAATGAGAAACACATATATAATAATTAAATTTAAAGGACAAAATTGAAACAAATCAAAACTTTGATAATGAAAAAATTAAAGAATTTACGACAAAACCGGAAATTAAAAGAGCATGGACCGAAATGAAACATACATATATAATTAATTTGAATTGAAGAATATAATTGAAACAAATCAAAATTCTGATACCGAAAATCTTAAGGATTTCAATCCAATCAGGAAAATAAAAGATTAGGGACCGAAATGAAACTACAATATATCATCAATTTCAATTGAAGGGTAAAATTGAAACATATCAAAACCTTTATTAAAGGAATAAGGATCATAGAAAACAATCAAAAGCTCAGGTATTATAATGAAAAGTCAACAAACAGTGGGACCTAACGTGTATTTGTGCAAGTATGAGAGAGAAACGGGTGGGAAATATTTCAACCGAACACCGACACATCTCCATCCATATTAGACCCACACACACCACCCTAGGAGGAAGAGTACATGCCAAAAAATAATTCTAGATGTCGGTCAAATATTTTGGATGGTTGCATGATGTCACACGCGTCTTCCGAAAATTACTTGAGCATGGACACGGATGGCGCATCAACAGTACCGTATCAGAATAAATATTAAAAAAATAGATAAATTATCGTGACACCCTTGCATCCACCTCTTCCATTTTGTCTCATTGGGAGCATATATGTATCTAGCTATTTTTTTAAAAATATGAAATTCTCGTGGCACCCCTCTTGGGCAGACTTGATTTTTGTCTTCTTCGAGGGACATAAAAGTTATTTTACTGTGTAAAGAAATATTAAAAAATAAACAAATAAATTACCTGAAACGGACAGAAAATGCTTAATTACCGTGGAACCCTTTCATCTAGCAGGTTTTTTTTTGTCTTTTTCGGGGGACAAAATTGTTATTTCACTATGCAAAAAATAAAAAAGTAGCAGACCGATAAATTGAACGAACCAAATCAACCCGAAAACTTAGTATTACTATTGTTGTCTACAATAATTTGTCTCACTGTGAACAGTAACTCACTCATGTCCTCGTTTAGCTTTTAGATAATTGCAAGGTTAAATTTAATAATGAGATAAATATTTTTTGGTAGGAAAGTAAAAAAATCATAATTATAGTTTTATGTGTTGATATTGTGTTTTAAAATAAAAATTAAAAAAAATTATTTATATATTTTTTTTAAATTTGGTGTTTTTAGATATGTTTCATATGTTGATTTCAAAAATAATTTTTATAAAATAAAATAAAAATATTATTTTAATGTATTTCTAAATAAAAAATATTTTAAAAAATAATTTCAATCATATATCCAAACAGTTACTGACACAATTATTATTATTTTGAAATGACTTTGACGTTTCAAGAGTTCTGTAATCCTTATAATGATTATAATGACATCATATATACAATTATATATTTTTTATTGATGTTTTCTAGAATATTAATTATTAGTGTTTATAAAATTCAAAATATAAAATATAATTCTATAAAAGACAACTTAAAAATAAATTACTTTAAGAGATTTTGAGAATGAAAACTATAATTTTTTAAATTATAATAAATACTTATAATTTAAATCAAATTATAAATGCAAAGAGTAATACATTTAGTTATAAATGAAAACTATAATCTTTTAAATTATAATAAATACTTATAATTTAAATCAAATTATAAATGCCAAGAGTAATAAATTTAGTTACTTTTAAAGGTTTGAATATTTACTCATAAAAACTTAAAGGTGGTTTGATAATGCGTTTCAGAAGTGTTTTTGAAAAAAAATAAAAA
This sequence comes from Salix dunnii, assembly GCA_015731905.1. Classification (NCBI taxonomy): domain Eukaryota; kingdom Viridiplantae; phylum Streptophyta; class Magnoliopsida; order Malpighiales; family Salicaceae; genus Salix; species Salix dunnii. The sequence goes on along the minus strand of JADGMS010000023.1, from coordinate 118,921 downwards.
AAATATTTTTATTTTTATTTTTTAATTTAAATTTAATTTTTTTGGTGTTTTTAAATTATTTTTATATGTTGATGTCAAAAATAATTTTTAAAAAATAAAAAAAATATTATTTTAATATATTTCTAAACAAAAAATATTTTCAAAAACAATTTTAAACAAATTCCTTCCTAAACATATACTTTATATTTTTTAAAATTTTTAAATGATAAATAATGCATAACTTTTTGGCCTTCTTGCGTGTAGTTTTGTATTATAATTCAAACTCATGATCCATATATAAGATAGGATCTCATCTCACCCAGCAAACATTTCGAGCTCTCTCCATCGTTAACAACGAACAAGTTAATACAGAATCGATTTCTCCAAAGTTTTGAGTTTTGGATCTCATATAAGTTGAGTATTCTAAACATAATAGCTCTGTATTATCGTATTGATTTAATTTTTTTAATTTTTCTTGGGGGTCAATGGATTCTTCAATTAGAATTGGGTCATCAATTCTTTTGCCCACTTCTTCTTCTTCTACACCACAGTTATCAAATCTACAGAGAAATGATAAGATTGTATATGGGTTTCGGTTCAGTGGAAATGGGTGCATCACAAAAATCTCTGCCATCACTCCTAAGGGCTCTGTTTTTGCCTCTGCTTCTTCCCATGGGGTTAGTTCCCTTTTGCTTTCTTTATTCTACTTTCAGGTACATTTTTCTATTGGAAACTGTTAGAGTCAGAGGCCTTTACACTCATGTAAATGCAGAATAATTGCGTGTCTTATTCAATGAAGCAGTGCTGATATATATTCAGCTGTTACAACAGAAAATAGAAAAAATATGCAACCCACGTTTTTGACTCCTACAAACGTGGTTTAGTAAACTGGAATGATTCAAATCTAATCTCTTACTTCTAAAGACTAGGACATTTATTGACTGGCTCAACTCCAACAGAAACTGTATTGGAATGTAGGTGGTAACATGTTAGTATTACGTTATTTTCTTCTGTGTATTAACAAATTTCGGCATGACTGCTGTTGTGCACCAGCATTTCTCAATTCATAAAATGAGAGAGTAACCAATGTCTAGGCTGGTGTCAGGATTTATAGAAAGTTATAATGTAGAAGTAAATAAATAAGGGTGTGCTAAATAAATTAATGGATTTCTCAATTTAACTCCCAGAATAATTAAATGATTTTGCTGGTATATTTTCCTCTATGTGAAATGAGGTTCATGGGTGTGCTAATTATTTTCGTGCTGTCAATTTTTCATCTTCATGTGTTTCTCAATCCACGAGCTCCTCAGGAATAACTGTTGTTTGATGTTTTAGGAGTCAAGTTCAGTGAGAGATGTGCATGGAAGAAGCAGTCTTGAATCTCTGTTTTGTTATGATAAGCCTATACCAGAGGAGAGGATTGAGGAGCCCGTAGGTGTTTTTTTGGCAGCCAAAGTAATTGGAGATAATCCTCGGTGCACTGATTGCCAAGTCAAGGGCGCTGTTCTTTGCACCACATGCTCTGGTTCTGGCTTATATGTTGACTCTATATTGGAAAGCCAGGGAATCATTGTCAAGGTCAGGTGCTTAGGTAATTTTTCTTTCGCTTCATGTGGAATTTATTTATTTGACTATCATCAGGATCATGCTGAATAGTAACTGTTAATTGGTCACTAGCTATTGGTGAAACCATTTTATTGTTATGGAAAACTATGGTCATCATCAAAACCTACTTACTTTCTGAGCTAATTGGCCATGCCAATTACTTTTTTGTTTGTTTTATGTAGTGCAGTTTACTGATTATAATTGATTCTGATGTAATGCTACTATAAAAGAAAACTTATTTACTGCCATATCTGCAGGCTGTTTTGAAAAAGAAAAAAAGAGAGACTAAAATAGTAGAAAGAATCTGCTGCGAGACCACATAAATATATATTATTTCTTGTGATAAGATCCCTTTCCCCAAAATAGCTCAATTAGTTACCTCTTTAGGGCTCCTTTTTTTCACCATTCAACTTAGCTTATAAATTTTGACGTGTATTCATGTTTGCTGTTAACTTCAACTCATCAAGAAGATATGTTGTAGTGTGGGAATGGTATCATCTCTTCATGAGTAGACCTCTTATTGATTGTCATAGTTTTTCCTGCCTTATTTCCAAGTGTGTTCTCACATATCAAATTTGGAACATCACACAGTTGCTGGAGTCTTTTATCCACTCTCAAGTTGGCATGCATGATTTTGAATATAAATGGACATGACTTTTCCTGTATTGATCTTTTGACAATGCTTATTTTGTGAAATCATTTCGATAATCATCCCACAATGTTATTCCTTGAAGACTATTGAATGTGGCCTTACAACTGGATGACTTTCTGTCATTGATTTACTTTATGAGCTTTGGCTGTGTTAGGAAGTTTTAGGTTTGCTGTAGTTTTACTACGAGGAGGGTTGTTTTTTTTTGGCCTTAGGATATGTATCTGTCTTACTATTTGAGAAACTAAGTAGCAACTATATTCTGGTGTTGCTGTCTTGTCCATATGATGATAAAGAGTGCAGAATATGTGTTAAACCTGCTCTCATGTTGTGGACATTAGAGTATCTCTGCACATATTTAGGAAGTAGAAAACATGGACTAGCTTGGCCTTTAGTCATCCATAAGGCTTGGTCTTGTGGTATGACTGATGTATGCTACTTGAGAACGGTATCATGGTAGCTGATTGCTGGTTATCTTCTTCTGCTGTGTTATATTTGGCAAAGACAATGATCCTATGTCACATTTATTTTTGTAGGTTGTGGTGGAACAGGGAACATCATGTGCTCAGAATGCGGTGGCCTAGGTCATCTTGGACCAAAGTAACTTTTGTATTTTTCTTTCCCAGTGCATTTTGTTGTACCGTTCTTTGACGTTAACACTTGCATGTTGTCATAGTTTTTGTAGTCATTATTGTATTAAATTTTTGTGTATTCAACTTGTTCATTCTTCATCTATAGTGTATTCTTCTAGATCATTTGAATGATAATGATCTGTTTTCACTTTATAGGCAAGCTTCTGATTTTACTGCTTCCATTTCCCTTTCACTCAGTTAACGCAACAATGGAGATGCATTCATTTGCCTCAGTAAGTATTGCAAATGAAGCTTAAAACTTATGCAGTTAAAGTTTCTTAAGATGATTACTCTTGAGATAAAAATTTGGTAGATTGATTTGCAGTGCGTTGGAATTTGATCAGTGACCATATTAAGCACCTGATCTAAATGAAATTCAATATTTCTGAATATGATCTACGTGCAAGAGAACTTGGATAGATTGTATTGAATCTAAAAGCAGACTTAAATGCCATTTACAGGATAAATTATCAAAATTGTAAGTTTAATGTTTTCACAGAATCACATGCCTTCTAAAATCAATTGATGTTGCTCAAGTGTAGGTGGTGTGTCTGGTTGTGGTCCAAATATCCAATCTAAATCAGTGAATCTGGAGTCAGCAAGCTAGATGAAGTTAGCGTCAGATGATTGTTAAGTTCCACGTCTCTGAAATTCTTGAATGCGAAATAGTATAGTTGGGTCAAGCCGTGGGTTCTCTGGGTTCTCCGAGTAAGCAATGTAGTAAGCTGCAACGCATGATTGCTGCCATGCCATTCCTAGCCGACACTGCAAGCAAAACAAATTTCATCGAATTTTGTGAGTTTCTTAGTACTGCTGTAAGAAATGTTTACAAAACGAAATATGGCTGATCTCTTACCATGAAGTAGCCAATCAGGAATGCATAGATTGACACTTCTGTAGCATAGCTTTTGTGAACAGCAAATGTCCATGTTCCTGCAACCAGGGTGCATATCGCACCTCCTGCCATCCCACAAAAAAAACAGAAAGACCCTGTTAGATCTCTGTCAATTATAGGCTCCAACTCAACTCTCCTGAGCATCTCCCATGTGTCCATTGAAGCCTGCACAAACCCCTTTTTATAAACCCCGACTTGCACAAGGCCCCACCGATTCCCATATCTAACTAGTGCTGCAGCAACAGCAGAATAACAATTAGCACAGGAAAACAAGAACTCGTCTGTGCCCCCTCCAATCAAACTAATTGCCCGGGCTGAACCACGGATTACGGTGATAATCGGCACAAGGACTGAGCTGATGCACACACTTCCCATTGAATATTTGATCGTGTCCCGTAAAGCGATTATCGAGTCCATATCTGCCCCAGATGCGAAGTGCAGGTACTTGATGTGTGCAACTGTAACTTGCAATGTGTTTTTCATCACATGCATGCTCCATGACATGCTGGCAAGGATCACCGAGATGAAGGAAGTGCCCATCACAGTTCCAACAGCGGTGGCTCCACCAATCCCAGACACCAAGAAACCGGAATACAAAGTGCTTAAGATGATTGTGAGGTTGATTAATGTGGTGTTCTTAGCAGGAGGGGAAGCAGCAGTAACCGACAAAACCTTGGTGGCATAATCGAATCGAGCATTCACCCAGCAAGCATAAAGGGATAGCATCAGGGAAAGAACTATTGCAATGATGCCTATTGCTAAACTTGCATCAGAGCTTATTAATACAAACAGCACGCCTACTGCGCATGTTAGCAAGGGGCTAAGCCAGAAGGCTGATCTCAGGGCTCTTGAAGGGTTGCAGAAAGTGAACCACTGCCATGTGAAAGCCACGATCCCAGCGCATGCTGTTGCTGTAAGGAGTGGAGGATACCACTTCTTAGGGTGAAAATGGTGGGTGTGGGCGGAGAGGAGGCCACGGATGGCGAGGAAGACTACCAGGATTGCGATTAGGACGATGTGAACAATGAAGAGGACTCGAAAGAGCCCCTGGAATAATCGCCCCGCCACCGTCGAGGTTTCAATGTGGACGCTTGATTCTTGAACCTGCAAAAATAACGAAGCGAGGTGGTAGATAATAATTTTGTAAAGTCAACTCGCAGCATGCGATGCTCAAGAAGACTAAAAAAAGAAAGAAAGAATCAATAAAAGAAACAAGAACGTCATCTATAAGAGAGAGAGGGTGAAGAAAATTCTTGACTATTTTGATTGAGAAGGAGAAGGGGGGAAGAAAACAAAATCAAGAGATTGATTTGAGGTGGGAGGAGGAGGAGGAGGAAGAACCTTGACGGTGGTGCTCATGGATGGAAGTGTTTCCTCTTGAACTTGAATGGGGAGGTTCTGCACATCACCACCTGCAGCGGCGGCATTCATTTCGCCGGACCTTTCCTGTGATTGCTACACCTCAATGACTATTCTGAATCTTATTCTCAAGTTCTTGGTCTTTCGTTGTCTAAAACAAATAACTTCTGTTACACTTGTTTTAGTCTTCCCAGCAAATCATGATCATATGAAGCTATCACTATCAAGACTTTAGCATAACTTGCGCAAGTCTTCTTCACATTGAACAAGTCTTTCTCCTGCACATTTCCACAGGATCTGATCACGTATTACCTGATGTATGAGTTTTGGCTTTGATGACGTGCAATGAGTGTTGTTAATTTATTTGCTATTGATTTAATTATTTCGTACCAGTTGTAAAAATAAATTAAAATAAATATAATTTTTATCTTATTTAAAATTTTGATCTATTCCATAAATTCCATTCAAATTTTGATTGGAATATTCTAGTTTTATTCTGCCCGATCTGTTTTGGCCAAATAGTATTTTTTTAAATAATAAATAATTTTACAATATCAATTATATCTTTTAATTCGACCATTAGATTGAGATGAAATTTTACGAGGAGTCTTTTGATATATTTATATATATTATACTAAAATTTCAAAGCAATTAGAGTATGTGATGACCTTAAGAGATTGATGATGACATTCTCATAATATTATACATGTTCATAATTTTGTTCAGAAAATTCATTTTATTATGTCTTTTTTTAGATTAAATTACACACTTCTAAATAATTTTATTTTTGACTTTGAACTAAAATATTTTTTGAATTAATATATATATATATATATATATATATATATATATATATATATATATATATAAACAATACAACCCCAAAACAACACACTGAAATGCTCTCAAACTAAAACATTTTATTATGATTGAAAAAACAAAACAAAACATCAACTAAATAGAATTGACTTAAGATAGATAGATAAGTCAACAGAAGTGACTTGTTGAAGAGGGTCTCTTCTCACCAGATCTATGCTAGTTCTCGTGATGCAGTTAGCTTTGCCAACAAAAAAAAAACTAGGTAAAGATAAATGGACAACCGTTTCATTATGAAAAGAGAGGTGTTTGGTAGGCTTAAATGCTGGCCAATTATGGACTCTTGCTGTCAATATTTTAATCAGGGTAATGGTCAGCTTACAAACAATGCAGATATCGTATTTCCAAAGATAAAGAAGATTTTCAAGGCAACACGAAATTGCTGTGTCTTCATTGGGAAATAAGTGGAAGATCCAAAATGTAATGCAGCTTTCGACAGAATTTTAGACTGGATTAAAAGAGAATAAAAGAAAATATTTTTTTATTAATGTGGATGTCGGGTCAATTTGCCTGCATCTCGATTAATTCCATAAATTTAAAATTAACAACTATGTAAGAGCATCTCCAAGTAAAAAACCTATTTAAAGAAGCCAAATTAATAACATGATTTTTTTGAATAGTATAAATATAACATTTTTGATGTTTGCACTTCAATGTAAAAAACCCATTTAGAGAAGCCAATTCTATTTTAATATATGTTGTAGTGTGGGAATTGTATCATCTCTTTGTGACTACACCTCTTATTGATTGTCATAATTTTTCCTGCCTTATTTCCAAGTGTGTTCTCACATATCAAATTTGGAACATCACACAATTGCTGGAGTCTTTTATCCACTCTCAAGTTCGCATGCATGATTTGGAATATAAATGGACATGACTTTTCCTGTATTGATCTTTTGACAATGCTTGTTTTGTGAAATCATTTCGGTAATCATCAAATATCATCCCTGGATTGGATTTAGGAAATTCACAATGTTATTCCTTGAAGACTATTGAATGTGGCCTTTAAACTGGATGACTTTCTGTCATTGATTTACTTTATGAGCTTTAGCTGTGTTAGGAAGTTTTAGGTTTGCTGTAGTTTTACTACGCAGAGGGTTGTTTTTTTTTGGCCTTAGGATATGTATCTGTCTTACTATTTGAGAAACTAAGTAGCAACTATATTCTGGTGTTGCTGTCTTGTCCAAATAATGATAAAGAGTGCAGAATATGCATTAGAGTATCTCTGCACATATTTGGGAAGTAGAAAACTTGGACTAGCTTGGCCTTTAGTCATCCATAAGGCTTGGTCTTGTGCTATGATTGCTGCATGCTACTTCAGAACGGTATCATGGTAGCTGATTGCTGGTTATCTTCATCTGCTGTGTTATATTTGGCAAAGACAATGATCCTATATCATATTTGTTTTTGTAGGGTGTGGTGGAACAGGGAATATCATGCGCTCAGAATGCGGTGGCCTTGGTCATCTTCGACCCATGTAACTTCTGTGTTTTTCTTTCCCAGTGTATTTTGCTGTACCGTTCTTTGATGTTAACACTTGCATGTTTCATAGTTTTTGTAGTCATTATTGTTTAAAGTTTTGTGTATTCAACTTGTTCATTCTTCATCTATAGTTTATTCTTCTATATCATTTGAATGATAATGATCTGTTTTCACTTTATAGGCAAGCTTCTGATTTTACTGCTTCCATTTCCCTTTCACTCAGTTGATGAAACAATGGAGATGCATTAATTTGCCTTAGTAAGTATTGCAAATGAAGCTTAAAACTTACGCAGTTAAAAGAGTTTCTTAAGATTATTTTTTTATAATAGAGGTGCCCGAGTCAGTTTAAGCGCACCGCAATTAATCCCTGGACCCATTGAACACTCTATAAGCCCAATAAACAGATAAGATATCGTGGGGATGATAAGTATGCATAGAGAGGATCGAATCCGGGTGCAGAGGAAGATAATTGCCACGACCTCAAGGGCTTCTCAAGATGAGTGCTCTTGAGATAAAAATTTGGTAGATATGATTTGCACTGAGTTGGAATTTGATCCTCTGTGACCATATTAAGCACATGATCCAAGTGAAATTCAATATTTCTGAATATGATCTAGGTGTAAGAGAACTTGGTAGATTGTATTGAATCTAAAATCAGACATAAATGTCATTACAGGACATATTATCCTGTACAAACTAACAAAAAATTGTAATTTTAATGTATCACAGAATCACATGCCTTTTAAAAATCAATTGATGTTTCTGAATTGTAGGTGGTGTGTCTGGTCGTGGTCCAAATTTCCAATATAAATCAATGAATCTGGAGTCAGCAAGCTAGATGAAGTTAGCGTCAGATGATTGTTAAACTCCACGTCTCTGAAATTCTTGAATGCGAAATAGTATTGTTGGGTCAAGCCGTGGGTTCTCTGGGCTCTCTGCGTAAGCAATGTAGTAAGCTGCAACGCATGATTGTTGCCATGCCATTGCTATCCGACACTGCAAGCAAAACAAATTTCATCGAACTTTGTGAGTTTCTTAGTGGTGCTGTAAGAAATGTTTACAACACGAAAGATGTCTGATCTCTTACCATGAAGTAGCCAATCAGGAATGCATAGATTGACACTTCTGTAGCATAGCTTTTGTGAACTGCAAATGTCCATGTTCCTGCAACCAGGGTGCATATCGCACCTCCTGCTATCCCAGAAAAAAAACAGAAAGACCCTGTCAGATCTGTGTCAATTATAGGCTCCAACTCAACTCTCCTGAGCATCTCCCATGTGTCCATTGAAGCCTGCACAAACCCCTTGTTATAAACCCCGACTTGCACAAGACCCCACCGATTCCCATATCTAACTAGTGCTGCAGCAACAGCAGAGTAACAATTAGCACAGGAAAACAAGAACTCGTCTGTGCCCCCTCCAATCAAACTTATTGCTCGAGCTGAACCACGGATTACGGTGATAATCGGCACAAGAACTGAGCTGATGCACACACTTCCCATTGAATATTTGATCGTGTCCCGTAAGGCAATTCTCGAGTCCATATCTGCCCCAGATGCGAAGTGCAGGTACTTGATGCGTGCAACTGTAACTTGCAACGTGTTTTTCATTACATGCATGCTCCATGACATGCTGGCAAGGATCACCAAGATGAAGGAAGTGTCCATCACAGTTCCAACAGCGGTGGCTCCACCAATCCCAGACACCAAGAAACTGGAATACAAAGTGCTTAAGATGATTGTGAGGTTGATTAATGTGGTGTTCTTAGCAGGAGGGGAAGCAGCAGTAACCGACAAAACCTTGGTGGCATAATCGAATCGAGGATTCACCCAGCAAGCATAAAGGGATAGAATCAGGGCAAGAACTATTGCAATGATGCCTATTGCTAAACTTGCAACAGAGCTAATTAATACAAACAGCACGCCTACTGCGCATGTTAGCAAGGGGCTAAGCCAGAAGGCTGCTCTCAGGGCTCTTGAAGGGTTGCAGAAAGTGAACCACTGCCATGTGAGAGCCACGATCCCAGCGCATGCTGTTGCAGTAAGCAGTGGAGGATACCACTTCTTAGGGTGAAAATGGTGGGTGTGGGCGGAGAGGAGGCCACGGATGGCGAGGAACACTACCAGGATTGCGATTAGGACGATGTGGAGAATGAAGAGGACTCGAAAGAGCCTCTGGAATAATCGTCCCGCCACCGTCGAGGTTTCAATGTGGACGCTTGATTCTTGAACCTGCAAAAATAACAAATCGAGTTGGTAGTTAATAATCTTGTAAAGTCAAGAAGAATAATAAAATGAATGATCAAAACAATGGAGCGCTTAAAAAGACTAAAAAGAAAGAAATAAAGAATCAATAAAAGAAACCAGAATGTCATCTTTAAGAGAGAGAGGGTGTTGAAAACAAAGGAATTCTTGACTATTTTGATAGAGAACGGGTGAAGAAAGAAAGCAAAACCAGGAGGAGGAAGAACCTTGACGACGGTGTTCATGGATGGAATGTGGAGGTTCTGCACATCACCACCAGCAGCTGCGGCATTCATTTCGCCGGAACTTTCCTATGATTGCTACACCTCAATGACTATTCTGAATCTTTTTCTCAAGTTCTTGGTCTTTCGTTGTTTCAAACAGATTACTTCTGGGGTTTTAATTTCTTTCTTCCACTTTCTTGGCGGCCACGAATCACAAAAACCATTATCCTATAACTCTTGTTTTAAGTCTTTCCAGCAAATCATGTTCGTATGAAGCTATCACTATCAAAGACTTTACCTTAACTTGCGCAAGTCTTCTTTACATTGACCAAGCCTTTCACATTTCCTTATCACGTATTACCTTATGTATGAGTTTTGGCTTTGATGACACGGTGTTATCAGTGCCGTTAATTTTATTTTATTTAAAAAATAAGATAAAACAATATAATTTTCATCTTATTTAAAATTTTGGTCTATTTTAGAAATTTCATTCAAATTTCAACTAGAATGTTTTAGTTTCATTTCACTTGTTCTATTTCATCAAAATAGTGTTTTTTTAAATAATAAATAATTTTATAATATCAATCATATCTCTTAATCCAACCATTAGATTGATATATAATTTTACGAGGATTATATATATTGAGATATATTTATATATATATTATGTTAAAATTTTAGAGCAATCAGAGAATACAATAGCTTTGCGAGATTGATGATGACATTCTCATAATATTATACATATTCATAATTTTGTTTAGAAAAATCATTTTATTATATCTTTTTTTAGATTAAATTGTATAATTCTAAATATTTTTATTTTTAAATTTGAACTAAAACATTTTTTGAATATATATATATATATATAAACAATATAATTTCGAAAAGAAACGTAAAAATATATTTTGAAACTAAAATATTTTGTTCTAATTAAAAAAATAAATAACGAAATTGCAATGACTAGGAAGGTAGATAGATAAGTCAACAGAAGATATGACTTGTTGATGAGGGTCTCTTCTCACCAGATCTATGCTAGTTCTCGTGATGCAGTTAGCTTTGCCAACAAAAAAAAAACTAGGTAAAGATAAATGGACAACCGTTTCATTATGAAAAGAGAGGTGTTTGGTAGGCTTAAATGCTGGCCAATTATGGACTCTTGCTGTCAATATTTTAATCAGGGTAATGGTCAGCTTACAAACAATGCAGATATCGTATTTCCAAAGATAAAGAAGATTTTCAAGGCAACACGAAATTGCTGTGTCTTCATTGGGAAATAAGTGGAAGATCCAAAATGTAATGCAGCTTTCGACAGAATTTTAGACTGGATTAAAAGAGAATAAAAGAAAATATTTTTTTATTAATGTGGATGTCGGGTCAATTTGCCTGCATCTCGATTAATTCCATAAATTTAAAATTAACAACTATGTAAGAGCATCTCCAAGTAAAAAACCTATTTAAAGAAGCCAAATTAATAACATGATTTTTTTGAATAGTATAAATATAACATTTTTGATGTTTGCACTTCAATGTAAAAAACCCATTTAGAGAAGCCAATTCTATTTTAATATATGTTGTAGTGTGGGAATTGTATCATCTCTTTGTGACTACACCTCTTATTGATTGTCATAATTTTTCCTGCCTTATTTCCAAGTGTGTTCTCACATATCAAATTTGGAACATCACACAATTGCTGGAGTCTTTTATCCACTCTCAAGTTCGCATGCATGATTTGGAATATAAATGGACATGACTTTTCCTGTATTGATCTTTTGACAATGCTTGTTTTGTGAAATCATTTCGGTAATCATCAAATATCATCCCTGGATTGGATTTAGGAAATTCACAATGTTATTCCTTGAAGACTATTGAATGTGGCCTTTAAACTGGATGACTTTCTGTCATTGATTTACTTTATGAGCTTTAGCTGTGTTAGGAAGTTTTAGGTTTGCTGTAGTTTTACTACGCAGAGGGTTGTTTTTTTTTGGCCTTAGGATATGTATCTGTCTTACTATTTGAGAAACTAAGTAGCAACTATATTCTGGTGTTGCTGTCTTGTCCAAATAATGATAAAGAGTGCAGAATATGCATTAGAGTATCTCTGCACATATTTGGGAAGTAGAAAACTTGGACTAGCTTGGCCTTTAGTCATCCATAAGGCTTGGTCTTGTGCTATGATTGCTGCATGCTACTTCAGAACGGTATCATGGTAGCTGATTGCTGGTTATCTTCATCTGCTGTGTTATATTTGGCAAAGACAATGATCCTATATCATATTTGTTTTTGTAGGGTGTGGTGGAACAGGGAATATCATGCGCTCAGAATGCGGTGGCCTTGGTCATCTTCGACCCATGTAACTTCTGTGTTTTTCTTTCCCAGTGTATTTTGCTGTACCGTTCTTTGATGTTAACACTTGCATGTTTCATAGTTTTTGTAGTCATTATTGTTTAAAGTTTTGTGTATTCAACTTGTTCATTCTTCATCTATAGTTTATTCTTCTATATCATTTGAATGATAATGATCTGTTTTCACTTTATAGGCAAGCTTCTGATTTTACTGCTTCCATTTCCCTTTCACTCAGTTGATGAAACAATGGAGATGCATTAATTTGCCTTAGTAAGTATTGCAAATGAAGCTTAAAACTTACGCAGTTAAAAGAGTTTCTTAAGATTATTTTTTTATAATAGAGGTGCCCGAGTCAGTTTAAGCGCACCGCAATTAATCCCTGGACCCATTGAACACTCTATAAGCCCAATAAACAGATAAGATATCGTGGGGATGATAAGTATGCATAGAGAGGATCGAATCCGGGTGCAGAGGAAGATAATTGCCACGACCTCAAGGGCTTCTCAAGATGAGTGCTCTTGAGATAAAAATTTGGTAGATATGATTTGCACTGAGTTGGAATTTGATCCTCTGTGACCATATTAAGCACATGATCCAAGTGAAATTCAATATTTCTGAATATGATCTAGGTGTAAGAGAACTTGGTAGATTGTATTGAATCTAAAATCAGACATAAATGTCATTACAGGACATATTATCCTGTACAAACTAACAAAAAATTGTAATTTTAATGTATCACAGAATCACATGCCTTTTAAAAATCAATTGATGTTTCTGAATTGTAGGTGGTGTGTCTGGTCGTGGTCCAAATTTCCAATATAAATCAATGAATCTGGAGTCAGCAAGCTAGATGAAGTTAGCGTCAGATGATTGTTAAACTCCACGTCTCTGAAATTCTTGAATGCGAAATAGTATTGTTGGGTCAAGCCGTGGGTTCTCTGGGCTCTCTGCGTAAGCAATGTAGTAAGCTGCAACGCATGATTGTTGCCATGCCATTGCTATCCGACACTGCAAGCAAAACAAATTTCATCGAACTTTGTGAGTTTCTTAGTGGTGCTGTAAGAAATGTTTACAACACGAAAGATGTCTGATCTCTTACCATGAAGTAGCCAATCAGGAATGCATAGATTGACACTTCTGTAGCATAGCTTTTGTGAACTGCAAATGTCCATGTTCCTGCAACCAGGGTGCATATCGCACCTCCTGCTATCCCAGAAAAAAAACAGAAAGACCCTGTCAGATCTGTGTCAATTATAGGCTCCAACTCAACTCTCCTGAGCATCTCCCATGTGTCCATTGAAGCCTGCACAAACCCCTTGTTATAAACCCCGACTTGCACAAGACCCCACCGATTCCCATATCTAACTAGTGCTGCAGCAACAGCAGAGTAACAATTAGCACAGGAAAACAAGAACTCGTCTGTGCCCCCTCCAATCAAACTTATTGCTCGAGCTGAACCACGGATTACGGTGATAATCGGCACAAGAACTGAGCTGATGCACACACTTCCCATTGAATATTTGATCGTGTCCCGTAAGGCAATTCTCGAGTCCATATCTGCCCCAGATGCGAAGTGCAGGTACTTGATGCGTGCAACTGTAACTTGCAACGTGTTTTTCATTACATGCATGCTCCATGACATGCTGGCAAGGATCACCAAGATGAAGGAAGTGTCCATCACAGTTCCAACAGCGGTGGCTCCACCAATCCCAGACACCAAGAAACTGGAATACAAAGTGCTTAAGATGATTGTGAGGTTGATTAATGTGGTGTTCTTAGCAGGAGGGGAAGCAGCAGTAACCGACAAAACCTTGGTGGCATAATCGAATCGAGGATTCACCCAGCAAGCATAAAGGGATAGAATCAGGGCAAGAACTATTGCAATGATGCCTATTGCTAAACTTGCAACAGAGCTAATTAATACAAACAGCACGCCTACTGCGCATGTTAGCAAGGGGCTAAGCCAGAAGGCTGCTCTCAGGGCTCTTGAAGGGTTGCAGAAAGTGAACCACTGCCATGTGAGAGCCACGATCCCAGCGCATGCTGTTGCAGTAAGCAGTGGAGGATACCACTTCTTAGGGTGAAAATGGTGGGTGTGGGCGGAGAGGAGGCCACGGATGGCGAGGAACACTACCAGGATTGCGATTAGGACGATGTGGAGAATGAAGAGGACTCGAAAGAGCCTCTGGAATAATCGTCCCGCCACCGTCGAGGTTTCAATGTGGACGCTTGATTCTTGAACCTGCAAAAATAACAAATCGAGTTGGTAGTTAATAATCTTGTAAAGTCAAGAAGAATAATAAAATGAATGATCAAAACAATGGAGCGCTTAAAAAGACTAAAAAGAAAGAAATAAAGAATCAATAAAAGAAACCAGAATGTCATCTTTAAGAGAGAGAGGGTGTTGAAAACAAAGGAATTCTTGACTATTTTGATAGAGAACGGGTGAAGAAAGAAAGCAAAACCAGGAGGAGGAAGAACCTTGACGACGGTGTTCATGGATGGAATGTGGAGGTTCTGCACATCACCACCAGCAGCTGCGGCATTCATTTCGCCGGAACTTTCCTATGATTGCTACACCTCAATGACTATTCTGAATCTTTTTCTCAAGTTCTTGGTCTTTCGTTGTTTCAAACAGATTACTTCTGGGGTTTTAATTTCTTTCTTCCACTTTCTTGGCGGCCACGAATCACAAAAACCATTATCCTATAACTCTTGTTTTAAGTCTTTCCAGCAAATCATGTTCGTATGAAGCTATCACTATCAAAGACTTTACCTTAACTTGCGCAAGTCTTCTTTACATTGACCAAGCCTTTCACATTTCCTTATCACGTATTACCTTATGTATGAGTTTTGGCTTTGATGACACGGTGTTATCAGTGCCGTTAATTTTATTTTATTTAAAAAATAAGATAAAACAATATAATTTTCATCTTATTTAAAATTTTGGTCTATTTTAGAAATTTCATTCAAATTTCAACTAGAATGTTTTAGTTTCATTTCACTTGTTCTATTTCATCAAAATAGTGTTTTTTTAAATAATAAATAATTTTATAATATCAATCATATCTCTTAATCCAACCATTAGATTGATATATAATTTTACGAGGATTATATATATTGAGATATATTTATATATATATTATGTTAAAATTTTAGAGCAATCAGAGAATACAATAGCTTTGCGAGATTGATGATGACATTCTCATAATATTATACATATTCATAATTTTGTTTAGAAAAATCATTTTATTATATCTTTTTTTAGATTAAATTGTATAATTCTAAATATTTTTATTTTTAAATTTGAACTAAAACATTTTTTGAATATATATATATATATATAAACAATATAATTTCGAAAAGAAACGTAAAAATATATTTTGAAACTAAAATATTTTGTTCTAATTAAAAAAATAAATAACGAAATTGCAATGACTAGGAAGGTAGATAGATAAGTCAACAGAAGATATGACTTGTTGATGAGGGTCTCTTCTCACCAGATCTATGCTAGTTCTCGTGATGCAGTTAGCTTTGCCAACAAAAAAAAAACTAGGTAAAGATAAATGGACAACCGTTTCATTATGAAAAGAGAGGTGTTTGGTAGGCTTAAATGCTGGCCAATTATGGACTCTTGCTGTCAATATTTTAATCAGGGTAATGGTCACCTTGCAAACAATGCAGATATCGTATTTCCAAAGATAAAGAAGATTTTCAAGGCAACACGAAATTGCTGTGTCTTCATTGGGAAATAAGTGGAAGATCCAAAATGTAATGCAGCTTCAGACAGAATTTTAGACTGGATTACAAGAGAATAAAAAAGAAAGAAGATCTTTTTTTTATTATTAACATGGATGTCGGGTCAGCTTGCATGCATCTTGATTAATCTCATGAGTTTGAAGTTAACGACCATATAAGAGCATCTCCATGAAAAAAAAGCTATTTAATGAAGCCAAATTAATAACATGACTTGCTTAATAGTGTAAATATAATATTTTTTACAAGAAAGATTTTTTTTTTAATTAATGTGGGTGTCCGGGCCAATTTGTATGCACTTTGATTAGTTTAACGGGTCCTGAAGTTAACGACCATATAAGAGTATCTCCAAGAAAAAAAAACTATTTAAAGAAGCCAAATTAATAACATGACTTTTTAAATATTGTAAATATAATATTTTTTATATTTACACTCCAATAAAAAAAACCCATTTAGAGAAATCAATTCTATTTTAATATATATAATATTAATATAATTATTTATTAATAATAAATAACTACCGCAAATACAATCAAAACTATATTTTTATATAGAAATATATTAAATAATTTTTGGTTCTTTTGATCAAACATATAGGAATAACTCTTCAACTTAAAAATACTATTTTAGCTCTTTAATATAGCTCTCCTCTTGGAGTTATGAAAATATAGAATGAAAACTAATTTTTTTTGTTTTTTCCTATTAGCTTTCCGATCAGAGTTGCTCTAAGTCTTCAGTAATCATTATATTAATAATCATAACACTCGAATCTGAGATCACAAGAAAAACAAACCTATCCATCCTAAATATTTACTAATAGATCACCTATTAAATATATATATATATTTTTTAAATCTTACTTCAAGCCCAAGAGATGTTAGGCTACAAGATGAAGGAAAATCTTGACGGTTTTGAAGCCTTATCATCACGCTCCTTCCGAAGAATGAAGAGCAGAGAAATAAAATATTAATTGCAGAGGAGGAAATTACCAAGAACGCTGCATGGTGATAACGACTGTTAACCAACCAAATATACAACGACACGTCAATTACTTTTGGTGGGATGACTGGGTTAGTTAGGGAAACAACAAAACTGCCAAAAACTCTTTTCAATTATAAAATACAACGACACGTCAATTCCATTCTCCTTGCTTTTGCAGAGGAGAGTTACCTGGGGTGTTTGAGAATGTGTTTGTGGTTTTTTTTAAAATGTTTTTCATGCTGAAATATATCAAAATAATATTTTTTTTATTTTTTTAAAAATTATTTTTGACATCAGCACATCAAAATGATCTAAACACACTAAATTTTTTTTATTTAAAATACAAAAAAAAAATAATAAAATTTGACAAAACACTGGTTGCACCGCTTATCCAAACAGGAACTTAATAGTTGGAGACTAGTAATTGGTCCAGAAATCAAGGATGTATAGTGTAATCAAATTTGAGATGAAGATTTTGGACTTGTTTTTATTAAAATGAATTATTAATTCTAAAATTCCAACAAGTTCTGGAACATGGTTCCTACGTTGTATAATGATTAACTAATTGATCCTAGTAATCTTTTATATATATATATAGTTTCAGGTTCGAGCTTTTCGACTGTTAATATAATAATTATTAGATATTTATATAATTATTAATTTTAATATCTGTAAAATGAGTTGAGATACATGTAAATAGATTTAGACACCCACGTCAAAGAAAAAATCAGTTTGTTCATGTGTCCTCTACTTTTTTTTTTTTATTATTAGTAAAAAATATACATTTGTCTTTCCTGAGTATAAGAAATGGGACTTTTTTTTTTTATATATATAAACTATAAAAGAGAGAGAAAGGTATTGAATATCACAATTCCAACAATTAAAATAACCAAATTCGATACTAAAAAGTTCCATTCAATAAACAACATTCAATAATTTTTTTACTTGCAAAAGATCCCTTTTGGTGGTGTATGGACTTTTAGATGTTTACGAGTGAACTTGCTCATGTGTTGTGCTAGGCTTTTATTTATATGAAAAACTGATTAATTTTATACATGTTATAATTGGTTATTTTAATATTTAATTAGTAAAATTATAATTGATAGAATCTGTTATAAACAAGTTTTTTTTCCTGCCTAAAAGTCATTGAATGTTGTTACTGTTAAAATTGTTTTGATAATTATTTAATCGGTAGATTGAAGAAATTATGTTAAAATGATCCATGTGCTCCGTGTAACATACTGATTGATTGTTATGTATGTTTTATTTGTTTCATGAATTATTTTATTAGGAAATAGTAAAATTACAATCGTTGGATTATAGCATAAATAAGTGATTTGTTTTATGCAACAAATAATTTGATTGATGATTTTGTTTTAACTACTTTGATAATAATTTACTTGGTAGATAACAGAACCGCAATTGATCAAATTGACTAAAGATATATTATTTGTTACCTGCAACATATTAATTGTATGTTAGGCATAATTTAACTATTTTCTGAATAATTAATTTCACATATAGCAAAAATACAACTACTTAAATTTATCAAAGATTATTTTTTTAGATTTTTTCTTCATATTATTATATTAAAAAAATTTAGAGCACTAAGATTAAATTAATGTGAGATTTTTAAAGAAAAGTCAGTTCAATTTTTTATATATATTTTAAGATGTTAATATGAAAAAAAATATCACAATATATAATTAGTGTCTCCATTTTTTTTTAAGGAAAATGTCCCAAAAATAATATATATAAAAATTTAGGACCATTAACAAATCGTTACATGTTAAAAAATTTGGTGTCGACTGTGGTGAAATGCAAGGTAATTTTTTATTTTATTATTGTAGATAATTTGACACAATTTATCTACATGTCTTGTCTATGTGTGGTTTTGTATTTTTTTTTCATGATATGAGATCCGAAATATCATATATAAAAAAAGACGTGGAAGTTATTTTTCACAAAAATAACATTGGCCATTGAATTTTTATCACAATTATTATAGCTATCATTATAAATATTATTATACATAATTAATATTCTAATTATTATTGGTCATACTATCGATAACACCATAATTATTGTTTGAAAAAAAATATTATTTTTAAGATTTATTCCATATATTTTTATATTAAACATATCTTAGAATACTAATAGTAAGTTATTATTTTTTAAAAATAATAAATAGGTCATTCATATATATATATATATATATATTAAAGTGCTAATATTAAATAAACATAAAAATATATAATTAGTCTCACATAATTATAAGAAAAAATATTACAAATAATCATTATTATTATTTTAAATGCTTGGAAATTTCAACACCTAATAATATTAAAAAAAAAGCAGTTAAAAAACTCAATAAATGACAAAACAAAAATAAATATTATTAGAATTAAAAAAAAAATATTTGATTTGAAGAATAAATAAAAATAATTTTTAAAAACAAAGAGAAAAAATAATAAATATAAATTTTCAAACGATCACTAACACAAATTAAAATGTAAATATTAAAAAAAAAAACCTTAATAACAGTGGAAATAATAAAAACTAATGAGACCATAATTATTGTTAGAAAAAAATTCTATTATTTTTTATTTTTATATGATGTATTCCTCATATTATTATATTAAAAGTATTTCAGAACAATAATATTATTTTTTTTCCAAAAAACCTAGGTCATATATATATATATATATATGAAACAAATGTCAGAATATATAATTAGTCTGACATATTTAAAATAAAACAAAATTTACAAATAATTATTATCATTATTTTGAATGTCTTATCTATAGTAATTATAAATTTTAACACCTAACAATATTAACAAAAAAGCAATTAAGAAAAAAAAATCCAGAGGAAAATAATTTTTCAAACAGTAATAAACCGTGAAAATCATTGTTAATTTGAGAAAAAAAAAAGTGATGCGCGTAAGTTAACACAAACACCCTGATTATAAAAAAAATATTTAAATGGAGCAAAAAAACAATAAAAAATGTTAAAATAATAGACCTGGAGATTAATTGTGGTGCACATAAGCTGCCTCAGACACCACGGTTAGAAAAAAAATTATTTACAAAGAAAAAAAAGAAAAAGAAATTTAGTTTTTCATCCCCCCTGAAATTCAAACTCTGGACCCCCACGTATAGGCAGAGTCCTAACCACTCGGCCAAAACAATTTCTTTGTTCAACTTAGTATACAAATTATATGCAAATGACATGATATTAAAAATTTAAAGTCATTTTCATAGCCTGGGAGATTCGAACTCCCGTCTGCTTTGGACGAACACGCGCTCCTTAACCACTCGTCCAACGCCATGTCTTTGTTTTGTCTTAGCATACAAATTATAGTTATATATGATATTAAAAATCTAAAACCATTTTTGTCGTCTGGGAGATTCGAACGCCCGTCTGCTTTAGATGATCACGTGCTCCTTGACCACTCGGTCGAAGCCATGTCTTTGTTCTGTCTTAGTATACAAATTATACTGATATTATTTTAAGATTTCACTATTCCAATCCACAGTGCATTTAAGTGTAGGTGAACAGTGTCAAATACTATTCAAAACACCATTTTGTTTTAGCTTATAGTGTAATGTAAGTATAATTTTAGTGAGCCAATTTATTGTAATTGAGGTGAAATTAGATAAAATTATTGCATGGTTGGATATTTGTTGTCATGCTCTTAGAAAATACTAGAGTGTAAATCCCTAGCTTTTATATGTTTTGTGATGTGCCAGACATTAAATAAAAAAAATGGAAAAGTAAAAGTCTTAAGTTAGGATTTGATTTGATGGCATGAATGTTGACCTATGGATTGCAATATTAATTGATGTTTGCAATGTGTTTGGATATTAATTGGGATGTATAGAAATTCTTGTCGTTAGATGCATGATGTTGAATGACAAAGTTTTCTCTTAGGTTAAAAGGTGTTTTGAGTTTAATTATAAAATTATGATTTGAATGACACACCACATAGTTTTATAGCTACTGAAAAACCTATGGTTAGCGAGAGTCTAGATAAAAGAACTACTTATTATTGTGTCTTATTGATGATAAGTTAATTGATTGTTATTCTAAGTCATGTTTTCATCCATTGGTCTTATAAAGGTTCAAATCATATCTTTTTTCATAAGAGGGTTTCTACCTTATTAAATTAAATCCTAACCGTTTTAAGACCCAAATTTTAGCATCACATTAATTTTTAGTTTATATATTTAATATATGAGTGTATATTTTATAGTGTAATTTTATAACCCAAATATTAAGTTTTATAGCTAAATCCTAAAATGTTTTGTTATTAATTCATTTAATTTAATAGTGAGAGTTTGCATTATGTTGTAAAACTCATACCCTGAATATTAATTAAACAAAATATTTTTTTATGAAAATTTTGTAATTTCACTAAAATTCTAATAGATAATTATAAATTGGTTATGATATATATTTTGAATTTTTAAGAAATGATAAAAATATATATATTTAAAAAAAAATACGTGAAATCAATCCTTTAATTTGGTCGTATGCATGTAAAATAAACACACACACACACACACACACATAAACACATATAGCACACACATTAATCTTTAAACGAGGAAACATTTTTAGAATTTTTAGGATTTCTTAAAATTATGAAGAGAAACATGTATTTTCAATATTGGATCAATATCTTCAAGTATAAGTCTATAGCCCAGATACCAAGTGAATTGGTTGAGAAAATATATGAGAGACCCCTAAATAATTTTAAAATGGCCCCTAAAGTATTTTAGAATTTTTGAGAATTGTTTGAGGGTTTGTATGAAAAATGCATAAAATATGAGAATATAAATATTTCTTGAAAATCAGGAGGGCATGTTTGTCAAACACAACCTTAATATCTTAAAGTATCTTCTTTATTTCTCCTTTTCTTTTACTATTGGATTGATTTCTTTTTAAAGGTTGTTTTCTCTCTTTTTTATGCCCTCGATTTATTAGATTTCCTCTTTTTTTTTTTTTATGTGAATTCTCATTCTTTTGTAGTTATAAAATGACAAGTGGTTGTGAAACTATTTGTTAATTTGAGGGTCGTTTCTCAAAACTAGATTGTAGGGCATTTTGCCTTTGATATGTTATGAGGTGTTTTCTCTCTCTTCCTTTTTGTTTTCTTTCCTTTAAATACCTAATAAACTCCTGGAACTTCTAGAAACAATTGTGAACTAAACTTAAATTTTTCTTTGTATTTGGCAAGCCTAATATCTTTGTTATCATTGAACTTGTAGACTAGTGGAAAGTTGAAACAAGCAACAACTTCTCTTGTTCACATAAAATGCATATTTCTTTATTTTCCATGTAAGCCAATAAGGTCAACTATTCATGAATACTTTTATCATACAATGAAAGGACTCTTTTTATGGCAATTTCGCTTCATCCAATAACCTTAATCTTTTAAGCCTTTGAGTCAAACAACTCAACTTTAATATAATGATACATATAGAATTTTTTTATCTTATAAGCAAAATATGGGCTTTGAGAATCTCACAATCTTATAGTGTAAAGGCTTTTATCTTTCAATTATTATACTGAATTCCATAATATCATATTATGTCTCTAAATTTGGGATTTTCTATCATTATTTGGTAGTAAAGTTGCAAATATAATATATGGTCCATTGTATACTGGGCAAAGTAACTCTTATTGATTTGTTAATGTTATGATCTTCATATGGTCAAATAGAAAGTTAAAGGACATTTTACAATGAGGCTTTAGAGTGTCAAATTGAAACAATAAAAACATGATATTCATTTATAACCATGCTTTGTATAAAAACAATAAAGACAATGTTGATTATTTGGCTATGTGGACATATAAATGAACTTGTTGAATTCCTGAATTCCTTTAAAAAAGCTTATATTTTCCCATAGTTTCTATTGATGAATATGTTAATATTTCATAGATGATATCCATGATTGGTCACAAAGTTGATCCATGTAAAGAAGAGGTTTTTTCTACTAGTTTAAAGAATATTACAACATTTTTTCTATATTAGAAGTTGAACAAATCTTTGTTAACACCATCATACTTTTATCAACTTTGAAATCTTTTAGGGAAAACCAAATTTAAAGGACCGATATTTGAACTTGTTTATATACATATGACATTTAAAACCCCAAAACATGGATACATGCATGCTCATGTCTTAACGCAAATATACACATACATTTATTATAAATTAGCCTAATCAAAAAGCTAATCCACAACTTTTGGTTGAATACAAGAAAAAAAACCATAGTTTGATGAATATGAAAAGGATATTTTCCTAAGTCTTTATCTTAGTTGAATCCCATATACATTGAGCAATACAATGCAAAATTATAGGTGAAAGCCTTTTTTTTATTAAAGAAAAACCTAAATTATTCTTACATATATTGAAGAGTCTTTTACATTTGTTGAGACAAGATTCTTATACTTTTTTATTCATTCTTAAAAGTAATATCATTATTAGTTATGTTTATAATAAAAGTTTAAACAACATTTAGATGTTCTTGGTATTTTATAACATTCTTACTAATTAGAGAAACCTTCACTTATAGTTCGATCACATTTCAAGCCACCCTATCAATTTACGTGTTGTTTTTTTCTATTTTGTTATGGAAAAGGTGTTGTCTTGGAGTAGTGCACCGTTACTTGTGACCAGTGACTCATTATTTATATTCAGTATCTTAATTACTTTTTTTAACTATTGGTTTTAGTCTTTATCCCTTCAAAGTTCCTTTTGCTCAATATCATGTTTAACTATCCTTGTGTTCATTTGAAAATCAAATCCACTAATATAATCTTGTTATTCTATGAATTTCTAATTTTGTTCACTCAAATCTTCCTTCACCTTTAGATATTGTCCATTCAACTTAATTTCTTCTTTTAGATTTCTAACTTTGATTAGATAAAGTTAACTCATTCTTTTGGAGCACTTATTCTATTTTGATAATCTTTAATGTCTTATTCAGCGACTCATTCTTTTCTCTTTTTTAATATTGAGATTGGTTGGTTTGTTATTTTCTTTCTTAGCTTGCAATTTATTCTATTATTATCCCTTTCATTTGTTAATAAAGTAATAAGTTCTTTGTTAATACTTGTTTTACTTTTAAAGGTCTTTTTTACTGTAACTAGTTTTTTTCTCTTCATTTTCACGTGTTTGTTCACTAAATCATTATATTTGGTCACCCTTTCTCTCTAATACTATTGAGTCTCTTATACAATCTCCTAGAATTCGTGGCTTTGTTTTGCCACCAACTAATAATCCATTGCTTTTTCTAAGTTCCAAGTCTTGTATTGATGTAGGTATATTTTAATCATTTTCTCTAAAATATTGGTTCAAAAAGGCTTTCATCTTCTTCTTTTTTTAAAGAGTTGGTTTTCTAAAAACTTCCACTAACTCTTTCTATGACTTATCTCAATTCTAAGATTATCTTGCTCATCTTTCAAGTCCTTTTCATTAGTAATTGTTTTGTTTTAAGATTCTTTGGTGAAAAATGGTGTAGCTTTGTAGACTATGATTTAACCTTTTCCTTCAGAGCTATAAAATACCCTAAATTGATTATCGCATTTTCTCCAAACTAAATAATTAGTATTGACTTAAAATTATGCCTCCTCTTCATCTTTTTGAATCAATTCAAGTTTTCTCCAATCTTGTTTGAAAATACCAACAAATAAAAAATGATTCATTAGAAGTTGCTAGAAGTTTGATAGTTTGTGCTGCAACAAGTTGTCGTTATGTTGCCCAAGCTGGCTGCTAATGCTGAAAGTTATGATGGAGCTTCTGGCGTGGGGGAGGAGCTGCTGGTGCCTGCCAGGAGCTACTACTAAAGGTGAGAGAGAGTTGTTGGTGCTGTAAGGGGGGGGAGAGAACGCTGCAAATACAGGCTGCCAACAATGGCTCTACCAGCGTTGAAGAAGATGATGAGTGCTTGTCGATGGTGGTTATGCGTGTGTGTGTGTTTTGCAGCTCTTGTATTGTGTTTATTTGTCTTCCTTGTGCAAATTTTCCCCTTTGTTATGATTTTGCTTCTCATTTTGTACCAACTTTTCCTCCCCCTGCGTTGTATTATGTAAATTTTGCTCCCCGTAATTGTAAAATTTCCTCCTCTCCCTTCTTTGTCTTTGCATGCATTCTTTTTATAGGCGAAGGAGGTTACCCTTCGGTTCCACATTACGTATAGCGATAGGTTGCCTCCTGCGGAAGCATGTGTACACTGTTCAGTCACTTGAATAATGTAGTCACGTCTGCAAGATTTGAGATATTTTGGAGAAGGTGAAAATCCAATTTGGTCCCTCAATTTGTAATTATTCTAATTACACCCTCAATTGACTTTAAACTTTTAATTTTGTACAATTGTATCCCTGTCAAAATTTCAATAGCAACTTTAGTTTTGCGCGCATTTTTTATTTTGGTCGTTGGTTTCAGACTTATGCGATTTAACCCTATTGATCATTAAACTCTCAATTGTCTTCAATTTGACCCCTGACTTCGCACAATTGGCTTGGAAAAAATCAATTCGATCTCTGAAAATTGCAATCTTCTCAGTTGAACCTGAATTAGGCTCAAGAACTTGATTTTTCATTGATTAAGCCCTTAATAAAATTAATTTGACCAATTTAAAGTATAATTAATTTCTTGCACTTAATTAAATCCTTCGATTGGACCCTAAATTAATTTCTAAACATAATTATACTTTGAAATGGCCCACTATTAAATTAAATTGACCTATAAAAAAATATAATTATGTTTTTCAATATAATTTTTACGCAGATTTATCCAGTAATAAATTATTTAGCCTTGAATTTGCATTTTCTTTCATTTTTTAGCACAAAAGAGGTACGATCAGGCTCTAAAAAATTTCTATATTTCCATAATTTTTTCTACTGATATCATTCCCTTTTATTTTATTTTTATTATTTTGGAAAATTTTGGGGAATACCCCAAAATTGGGTTATGATAGTTGCTCTCCTCTTTACAATGCTTACGACTAAAGTCTTATAAGAGACTTTAGATTGTAAGCGTTGTAAAGAAAAAGAGAATGAATTTACCAAACCAGGAAGTGATTGATCCATCCATAAGTGAGAATGAAAGCTATAAAGCGCACAAAAGAGAACGATAAGATAGGGCTATAATAACAAAAATAAGTTATCCCCCAAATCTACCCAAATAAAAACAATAATAACAAAAATAAAATAAAAGAGGTTGGCGTCAGTAGAAAAAATTTAGGTGTAAATATAGACATTTTCAAGAGCTCGATCATACATCTTTCGTGCCCAAATATGAAGAAAAATACACATTCAAGACTAAATAATTGAGAAGATTGCAATTTATAATTAACATAGGTTTTTCAATATTATTTATAAAACAAATTACCTTTGTTTTGTCGATAATTCCTTGGAATTGATCCTTGAGTTATCCTTTTTGGCTAGTTGCATCATTTCATATTTATGTTTGTAATTAAAAAGACAATCATGGTCCTAGCTCAGAAAATTCATGCAAAGTTCAAGGTTATTGATCAAAATTTCCTAAATAAAAAATAAATTATCAAAGAGTCAAACATTTAAAAGGTAGGTTCTAGTGAAGTCAAACATCTTAAAGGTAGGTTTTAGTCACTATATGAGGGGAAAGTTTAGTAGTTGGTCTCATAAAGGGTTTACGACTTGCCCATTGATCATTTCTTATGAAAACATTATAGGGTTTTACAAGGAACG
This sequence comes from Salix dunnii, assembly GCA_015731905.1. Lineage (NCBI taxonomy): Eukaryota > Viridiplantae > Streptophyta > Magnoliopsida > Malpighiales > Salicaceae > Salix > Salix dunnii. The sequence goes on along the minus strand of JADGMS010000023.1, from coordinate 92,157 downwards.
ATTGAGATATAATATAATCAGCATTACCAAGTAATAGATTAAATTATAGTTAGATGTACTTATGCATGAACAGTATAAAACTAAAATGAAATCACTCAAATCCATAAATAAAATAAGGCACACATAAAATATGACACAAATAAAGTAAGGCAGAATAAACAAAGAATCAATAAAGTTTTGTCTAATAAGAGAAATCCCTAGTAGAGTCATCATCTTGTTATGACATGCATGACATTGAATGGAGGAGCTATCTCCTTTAATTGAAGGGTGTTTTTAAGGGAGTCAATATAATAAACTATATTGTTAATTGATTGTTATTTTAAGTCATATTTCTATTAATTGATCTTGAATATTAATTAAAAAAAATATTTTTTTATGAGATTTTTTGAATTTTATTCAAATTCTAATGGATAATCATAAACTAGTTATAATAACATACACTAGTTAAGACATGATAAAAAAAAAAAGTGATTTTGTTTTTGTTAAAATATGCATGTAAAATAATCTTCAGAATTTGACCATGTGCATACAAAATAAAACATATTTTTATATTTGTTTAAATGAGCTAAGGTTTTTAGATTTTTTGGAACTTCTTGAAATTTTGGGGAAAAATTATTTTTAATACACAAGGGACCACAAATAATTATAAAATGATCCTTGATTTTTTTTTAGAAATTTTGGAAATTATTTTGAGGCTGTTTTGTTTTTTTTTTTTAAAAAAAAAAAGAAGAAGCATAAAACACAAGAATATAAGCATTGCTTGAAAATTAGTAGGATGGGCTAACGAACACATCTTTCAATAAAAATAAAAGGCTTAAAAAATACCTTAAGAACATGTTTGAAAAACATGCTTAAGGACAAAATATTGCATTTTTTTCTTTGATAAAAATTAAACATGTCGAAAATTGCCATTTTGAAAATGAACTTAGCCCAACAACGTGGGATGAACTTCTTAATTTGTTAATTTAATTATGATTCAAATTAAAGGTTTAATTATGTTTAAGAAGTACTTTTGTTCAAATTAAAAGATTAGATTAGGTACAAAGAATTAATTATAGTTTTACTAAGAAAATTAATTTTACTAGGGATTTGACTGCCGAGAAATTAAGATTTGAAGCTTAAGTTGGATAAATTTTAGAAGATTAGATTTTTAGAGGACCAAAATTATTATTTTTACAAGTCAAGTGAGTGAAATCAGAGATAAAATTGCAAGAGAATAAGATATTGAAGGGGGTGTTAAGTCAGGTGTAAAATTGAAGAGATTCATAACAGATGATCTTTTGAGAAAGACTTCAAATTTCGAGGACTCAATTTATTTGAAAATAAGGGTGAAATAAAAAAAATAAAAGTGAAATGATCAATTAAGGATTATTTTTCAAATATCCAAAATTAAAGACCTTTTGAAAAAGACACTAAACTTCAAGGACTTAATTCTACTAAATAGAGATGAAATTGAAGAAATTAAAAGTTTTTTTGTTAATCAAGGATAAAATAAATAATATCCAAGACCAAGGGCTAAGATGAAAAAGACGCTGAAAATTAAGGGCCCAAAATAATATAATTTGGGACTTAATCGATAGAAACCTTGAGAAATTAGCCTAAATTGCCCAAACTTGATGAAATTGGAAGATTAGAGGCCTCTTTGTCATGTGATCAAAACAGTGTTGTTTTAGCACCACTGTTTATTTTGTACTTCACTTTTCTCGTTAGGGAGTTGCCTGGGGTTCCTTCTCTGGTACACCTAATTTCATACTTCCTCTTGTAACCACTGACAGAACCTGCCTCTGACAACCCTAGTCTGAGAGTACCAGGTTGCTGGTTCAGTATCAACGACTAGCTAGGATCATTCCAAGGGGAAAACAGGTTTGAGAAGACTCAAAGTAATCTGGTACAAAAATGTACCAGTTTCAGTTTCAGTTTCGGACTATAGTTTTGATTATTTTTTAAATTATTTTTATTTAAAAAAATATTTTTAATATCTATACCTCAAAATATTTTTAAAATATCAGAAGTAAAAAATAAAAATTATTTTTTTATTTTTTTTTAATTTTTTTATAAAACAGTTACAAACACCACTATATCTCTTGTGAAACAAAATGCGAATTACAAAGCATGTTTTGTAAGTCCTGGTATATTTAGGAATATGGTTACAGTTATTTTTAAAAGTATTTTTTATTTAGAAATATATTAAAGTGATATTTTTTATTTTTAAAAATTTATTTTTAATATCAGTACATCAAAATGATCTAAAAATATTAAAAATATTTATTTAAAATGCAAAAAAAAAAATTGAGCAAATAAAGGACAACCTAGAAAACGAACAGGCACTTAGTCACTAGGCTAAGCCTGTGATTAAGCCTTGTGTGGACGGGATTAAGCCTTGCCTATGTGGCTAGGTTAGGTTCAGCTCATGTAGAAAAATATAAAAAAACCTATTGGGTTTATTTTCAGCCCATCAAAATTGGGTGAATTGGGCTCAACCCAGCCCATGAACATGTATTTGGGTGATTTTTTTAGATATCGGCAGGAAAACATTTTGCAATGGTGATTAATGAGTATTTAATGAAAATTTCCCCTATTATTTTTCACGTATGGTGTTGATGATTTATTTTTTATAATGAATTAATGTTTTTTTTATACTTTATTTAGTGCTGATATTTTTTAATGGTTTTGTTGATTTAACGGTCTTATTGAACCCTGTCAATAGTCGAGATCTTATATATATACAAACGCGCGCGCAAGGTTACTTGCCAGCCCGCTATGATTAGTTTTTTTTTTATGTAGAAAATTAATTGATTTTATGTATATTATAATTAATTATTTTAATATTTAATTAGTAAAATTATAATAGATTAAATATATTATAAATGAGTTTTTTTGTCTAAAAAGAACATTGTAATTGAAATGTAGAGAAGTGACTTGTATAAATTTTCATTGTAGATAGCTTGAGCAAATTTATCTATCTATTTTGTTTATGTGTTGCCCCTTATTTTTTTTATTTATGTAATATTATATCTGAAATATTATACATAAAAATATTATAAAAGTAATTTTTAACCAATACAACCTAAAATTTAAGAATTTAATTTTTCTAAGAAATAAAACCTAAACAAAAGAGCAAATAATTAGAATTAAAAAAACTAAATTAAGAGAATATATATATATATATATATATATATATATATATATATATATATATATAAATATGGACAAAAATCGAGACTATTTAGAAATATATCTAAAAAATAAAAGAATTAAATTAAAGAATTAAAAGTATATAGGCCGAAATGAAAACAAAATATGTAAATAATTTAAACAAAAGGATTAAATTAAAAAAAAATAAAGTGTTGTAAGGAAAAAATAAATGATTCATTAATTTCTTGATTTAGTTTCGATCCCTTTATTTTTTTAGTAATTTTGGTATAATTTTAAATCATTTGTTTATATTTATATATTTATACTCTTAGTTTTGACTTTTAATTTTTATTAGAATTTATCTTTGTATTAAATGTAGCTTTTGATAAAAAAAAAAAAAAAAACAGAGTAAGTTCACATTTGGTGATGTGAAATGAAAACCCTCTTTTATGCATGGATAGTTAATCTTCAGTTGTAAGTTATTTGTTATAATTTTTTAAGGCGTTAATATTAAACAAATATCAAAATATATAATTATATTTAAGAGGAAAAACTATTAAAATAATTTTTCTCATTATTTTAAATTCATTATTTATAAAATCTTGTAAATAATTGAAAGTCTTGTAATTTAATTGTTTCGCCCTAATGTTTAACATTATTAAAAAAATCAAGAACCATTAATATTTTTTGACATGTTATAAAATTTGATTTTGTTTGTTGCGAAGCGCAGACAAATGACTCATATATTTTTTATTTGTAGATAATTTAACATAAAAAATTCACCTGTTTTATCTATGTACCACTTCGTATATTTTTATTCAAGTAATGTTAGATCTGAAATATCATACATAAAAAAGTTATAGAAGTTATTTTTTCACAAAAACAACATTGATCAATGAATTATCTTGATTATTATTCTTATTGTTATTATCTTGATTTTTAAATTGTCATGATTATTATAGTTATTATTGTAACAATTATTGTAAATAATTAATATTCTAATCGTTACAGATATTATTATCATTGCCACTATCATTATTGTTATAAAAAGAAATTTATTTTTTTTATTTTTCAAGATTTATTCTTCATATTATTATATTTGAAGTATTCCAAAATACTAAGATTAAATTACTTTGAGAATTTTAAAAGAAAAATCTTCATTTTTTTTATATATATTTAAACTGTTATTTTTAAAATATCAAAATATATAATTATTTTTAAGAGAATAATCCATCATCATTATTTTAAACTGATTTTGCATAGTAAAATAAATATATAGAAACCTAATATACAATTATTATTATTATTGTAAATAATTTTGCTATAGTAAAAACAAGAAGTTTTGTATGCTTATTATTTTGCTCAGATATATACATTATAAAAAAAATTTAAGATCATTAATATTTTTTTGCATATTAAAAAATTTGTTTATGGCTACGGCAAAGTGGAGGGCAATTAACTCGTATATTTTTTCATTATAGATAATTTGCCTTAATTTTTTGACCTGTTTCATTTAAATGTGACTTCGTATAATGTTTGTTCATGTGATATTATATATGAAATATCATACATAAAAAAACCCGTAAAAATCAACATCTAAGAAAAATCACATCAACCAATGAATTATTTTGATTATTATTTTCATTTGTATTATCATGATTGTTAAATTGTCATCATTATTGTAGTTGTCATTATAAATATTATTATAAATAATTCATATTCTAATTATTATTGCTCATACTATTGATGACATCATAATTATTGTTAGAAAAAAAATTATTTTTTATTTTATAAGATTGATTTCTTGCATTATTATATTAAAAGTATTTTAGAACACTGATAATAAATTTTTTTCTACAAAATATCCTAGGTCATTTTATATATATATTACTTTAAGGCGCTAATATTAAATAAATATTAAAACATATAATTAGTCTCACATATTTATAAGAAAACAAAACTTACAACCACAAATAATATTAACAAAAAAACAATTAAAAAACAAAATAAATGACAAGAAAAAAATAAATATTATTAGATTTTAAAAAATTATTTGACCTGAAGAATAAATAATAAATAAAAATAAAAATAAAAAAAGAGAAAAAATAATAAATATTAATTTTCAAATGATCACCAACACAAATTAAAATTTAAACATGACACAAAAAAATTAAAACCTCAATAATAGTGGAAATATTAAAACTTAGAAATAAAAACTAAGAGCATGTACTTATAAACATAAAAAAAAATAGAAACCATTTAAGAAATATATATAAAAAATAAAGGAGTTAAGATTAAAAGTATAAAGGCCGAAATGTAAAAAACATATAAAATGAATTTAATTTAAAAGAAAAAATTGAAACAAATCAAAACTTTGATACCGACAATATTAAAGAGTTTAAGACAAAACCATAAATTGAAAGAATGAGTACGGAATTAAACTAAAATATATAATAAATTTGAATTGGAGGAAAAATTTGAAATAAATTAAAATTTTGATACAAAAAATCTTAAGGATTTCAATTCAATCAGGAAATTGAAAGACCGGGGACCGAAATGAAACTATAATATATAATAAATTTTAATTGAAGGGAGCAATTGAAACAAATCAAAATCCATATTACAAGAATAAGGACCATAAAATTCAATTGAAAGATAAGGGACTACAATGAAAAGTCAATAATAGCGGGGGCTGACGTGTACTTACGTAGGCAGGAGAGAGAAATGGGGGGGAGTTCAACCGACCACTGGAACGTGTCCGACCATCTTAGACTCACACGCGATGCTCCATGAGGAAGACAACATGGCGAAGAATAATTCTAGACGCCGATAGGGTATTTATGAAGGCGGAAACCTCCGCACGAGCCGCCCAAAAATCGCATGGGCACGGAAATGGAAGGCGCGTTTGGTGATGCGCCAACATTACAGCGTCAGAATATATAATAAAAAAAATGTCAATTACCGAAAGACCCTTGCATCCAATTCTTGGATTTTGTCCTATATAGGGGTATATATGTATTTGACCAATTTTTTTTTTTTAAAATGCAATTATTGTTATGGCCTTGGTGTTTGCTGTGCACTTTGTCTTATTAGGGGATATTTTTGTATTTAGCTATTTTCAAAAAAATGCGCAATAACATTAATGCCCCTGGCAGCAAATGTGCATCTTTGTCTTATTCATGAGTATTATAGTTATTTTATTGTGCGAAAAAGTAAAAAATAAAAAATATCCATGGACTGAGGGCTAAAAATACACAGTAAACTGAGGGGCAAAATAGTAATTTTACTATTCCAATCCACAATGCCTCAGAGTCTAGATGAACAGTGTAAAACAGTGTTCATTAACTGTTGAAAACCTTGATCCGTTTTAGCTGTTAAGATAATACACATACGCGCCCGAGCCATTGGCAGAGGCTCCGCCACAATGAGAATTTTTTTTGCCTCGTTTCAATATATGTATTTTATGTTTTGTATTTCTTTTTAATTCTTTTATTTTTTTATTTAGTTTTCATCCCTTTATTTTTTTAATTCTTCTGGGATAATTCTGAATTTCTTGTTTGTATTTATGTATCTATACTCTTGGTTTTGACTTTTAATTTTTATTGTATGTTTTTATATTGAATGCAACTTGCGTTAAAAAAGAGAGTAAGTTCGGCTTTGATAGCTTGAAACGAGAGTAAAACTTTTTTTTATACATGTATAGCGAATCTTCTATTGTTAGTGACTTGTTATCTTTGTTTTTTTTATATTTGTTTTATCTATGTATAGCTTGATATATTTTTAGTTTAAAGTGATTTTAATTTCAAAAGAAATTAGCATATTTTTTTATTTATTAAGATTTATTCTTTTATATTATTATATTAGAAGTATTTTAGAACACTAAGATTAAATTATCTAAGATTTGTTTTTAAAAAAATTATTATATATATATATATATATATATATATATATATATATATATATATATATATATATATATATATATAAGGCATTAATATGAAACAAATATCTAAATAAATAATTATTTTTAGATAATTTGTTCCAATTTTTCCACCCGTTTTGTCTATGTGTGGCTTCATATATGTTTTATTTATGAAATATTAGATCTGAAATATTATATATAAAAAAGTCGTAAAAGTTATTTTTTAACAAAAATAACATCGACAAATGAATTGTTTTTATTATTATTTTCATTGTTATTATGATGATTATTTAAATTCTACCATTATTATATTTATCATTATAACTATTATTATAAATAAGTAATATTCTAATAATTACTGTCATACTATCATTGTCATCATCATTATCGTCATAAAAAAATTCAATTATGTTTTTATTTTTTAAGATTTATTCTTCATAGTATTATATTAAAAGTATTTCAAAACCCTAAGATTAAATTAATTTGAGATTTTTTTTCCAAAAAAAAACTTAGTTTATTATATATATATATTGAAGCGTTGATATTAAATAAATATCAAAATATAGAATTAACCTTACATATTTTTTAGAAAAGATACCTTAAAATAATTGTTATCATTATTTTAAAAAACTTTTCCATAATTAAATAAATATATATAAAACTAAATAATCAAAAGTTTTGTAGATTGAATATTTTGCTTATATGTACAACATCATAAAAAAAATCTAAGACTAACATTTTTTTTCATGTTAAAAATTTGGTTATGTCTGTGGCAAAGCGTAAAACACGTGTCTTGTATTTTTTTTTTCACTATAGATAATTTGGCTCAATTTTTCCACTTATTTTTTTTACGTGTGACTTCATTTATTTTTTATTTACATGATATTAGATCTGAAATATCATACATAAAAAAGCCATAAAAGTTAATTTTTAACAAAAACAACATTAACTGATGAGTTATTTTGATTATTATTCTCATCGTTAAATTATCACAGTTATATAGTTGTCATTATAATCATTATTTTAAATAATTAATATTCTAATTATTATTGATAATACCATCGCTACCACCACCATTATTATTATAAAAAGAAACTCAACATTTTTTTATTTTTTAAGATTTGCTAATCATAGTATTACATTAAATGTATTTCAAAACACATTTTTTAAGATTTGCTAATCATAGTATTACATTAAATGTATTTCAAAACACTAAGATTAAATTAATTTTTAATCTTAAAAAACATCATTTCATTTTTTATATATATTTTCAGGTGTAAAAATTTAACAAATATCAAAATATATAATAAGCCTCACATATTTTTAAGAAAAAAACATTAAAAATAATTGTTATTATTTTCAATGCCTTGTCCATAATAAAATGAATATATAAAAAAACTAAATAATCAAAAGATTTGTTGGTTGATTATTTCTCTCAGATGTATATCATCATAAAAAAATCTAGAATCATTAATAATTCTTTACATGTTAAAAAAATATGATTTTAGTTGTGGTGAAGTGCAGGGCAAGTCACTCATATATTTTTTTTACTATAGATAGATTGACCCTAATTTCTACCTGTTTTATTTACGTGTGACTTCGTATATTTTTTTATTTACATGATATTAGATATGAAATATCATACATAAAAAAAATCATTTGACTTGAAGAATAAATAATAAAAAAAAAACACAGAGAAAAAAATAACAAATATTAATTTTCAAATGATCACAAACACAAATTAAAATATAAAAATTAAATTAAAGAAAAACATAAAACCTCAATAAGATAGAAAATAAAAAAAATAAAAAATAAAAACTAAGAGCATATATACATATAAACATGAACAAAAATAGAGACTATTTCATTAATATATATAAAATTAAATAGGGATTTAAAATAAAATAGAAAATGAAAAGTATAAGGGTCAATATATATATGATTAATTGCAATTGAAGGAAAAAATTGAAAAAAATTCAAACTTTTATACCAAGAATATGAAGGGATTTATAACAAATTAAAAGAATAAGGACCGAAATAAAACCAGAACATATAATCAATTTCAATTGAAGGACACAATTGAACAAATCAAAATCTATATATTAGAAATTAGGATCATACCAAATAATTCAAAGATCAAGGACTAAAATTAAAACACCATAAACAAAGGGGACTGTCATGTAATTTCGAATGTTGGAGAGAAAAAATGGGCAAAAATAGATCAATCAACCATCGTGATCTCTCCGGCCATCGTGTAATGCCACATACCATACTAGGAGAAATAAGATAGGGGGAGCATCAGCTGATATGCTGGATAGATACTTTTCACCTTTGGAAGACGCCGCATGCACAGTCTGAATAGGGCATGAGGCCGGAAAATGTTGGCTCTTCTTGAGGATGCGTCAACAGTATCCACAGTAAAGAATATTTAAAAATATGTTCAATTATCTAAATACCCCTACAACCAACTCTTGCGCCAACATTATTGCGGATTTTGTACTATATGGGGCATATCTGTATTTATACATTTTCAAAAAATTTGAATTGCCCAAAACACCCTGCATGCAACTTTTGTGTTTTGTCTTATTGGAGGGTAAAACGGTTATTTTACTTGCAATGAAAATATGAAATGATAGTGACACCCCCGACGACAACTCTTGTTATGTGAAAAAACTAAATTGACGAATAACATAGTGTGTACAAATCAAGGTTGTCAATTCCGTTTAGGTTGGTGCTTCATTTTTCAATTGGAATGGAATATTTCGGTTTCAGAGCATTTTAGCGCGTCGTTTTAGGGCTGTACTATCTATGCATGTGTGTGTGTATAATTAAATATATTAATTCAAGGAAACAAATAGTTCAAATCCAAAAATAAAATTATTTAAAATTATGCAATTTAATATAAAAAAATACACGATAAAATAATTTTTCTGAACAAAATTATGAATATGTATAATATTATGAGAATGCCGTCATCAATCTCGCAATGTCATTACATTCTCTGATTGCTCTGAAATGTTAACATAATATATATAAATATGTCAAGAGAATCCTCATAAAATTTCATCTCAATCTAACGGTTGGATGAAGAGATATGATTAATATTGTAAAATTATTAATTATTTTAAAAAAACACTATTCGGTCAAAACAGAACAGGCGTAACGAAACCAGAATATTTCGAGCGGTATTTAACTGAAAAATCTGGAATATTCTGGAATTTAAACAGAGATAAAAACAAATTTTTTGTTTTTTTTAACTGATGCAGAATATTTTAACAATTTTGGCCGGAAGAAAACAAAACTGATAACCTTTTAAAAAATAGAGTAATTGAACACAAGAGGCATTACTTCCCTGCAAAACCTGGATGGAAAACCAGCGGAGAGAATTTTCAATCTCTAGCCGAAGACTCTGTAAGTCCAAGCCTAGCATGGAATCATGGATTGTCACTATAATCCATTGAAGGAAGAATAAATATAGCTGTCTCATCTGCTCCAGGAAAATCATTGTAGCTGCTCTCATTTGTATTCAGCTTTGCAAATATGCTTCGTTCTCCAATCGTCTGTTTCCCGAGGACTGAAGTAATCCTATTACATATTCTTTTACCAGTCATTTTCAAGTTCAGTGAGATACTGTGCAGAAAATATTAATAAAGTTTCGATTTTTAAATTATATTATGAATGTCGTCAAACAATTTAAATTATATAAAATAATTTTTTGATATAGTATTAGAATTTTATTGATCTAACGGTTACAAGTTTAAATTTCACCACTCTCATTATATTTGATATAAATCAAGTATAAGATCGTGTGAGTCCGTGCAAGTTTCAAATTCAAAGGAGCTCACCTGACAGCTTAAGTTTTTAGGTGAAATGTTTTTTTGACATGGTATCAGAGCCTTGATGACCAAACAGTTAAAAATTCAAATCTCACCACTTTCATTCTATTTGATAAAAATCAAGCACAAGATATTGTGGGTCTGTGCAAGTTTTAAATCCAAAGAACTTTCACTTGAGAAAGTATCTTAGAGAATAATATAAATCATATTCTGAAACCTCATCTAACAGTTTAAGGTTTTAGGTGAGATGATTATTTGATACACCTTTCTATTCTTAGGGCGTGTTTGATATTGTTTTTGCTTTTGTAATTAAAGTTTAAAAAAAAATAGTTTCATGAAAAACATTTTTAGTTGCTGTTCATAATAATTATGTTAGTATTTTGTTAAAATTGTGGTTGAGTTTGAGGTTGATAGAAAGCAATTTCGTATGTTTGATTATCATGTTTTTCATATTACTATCAACTTTTGAAATTACTTTAAAGTGTGTGTGTGTCTATATATATATATATATATATATTGTTTTTTTAAATATTATAGATTTAATAATCATAAGAATAAAATGTAATTAATAATCAAGTAAATTAGATACTTGTTTTCATTCTTCCATCAAACCATTTATAATTTCATCATGAACTAAATTCATACATGAATATTTCTGCGATCCCTGACTATTATTTGATCGAGGAACAATGTATGCTAAAATATCATCTGAAATAAAATTTAAAATGACAAGGAAAAAAAATATATTGTGATCTCCTTCTAATATATTTATTTATATTTTAATTATTTTTTTAGATTATTTTAATATTAAAAATATATAATAAATACAAACACTCCCCCCTCCTCTTTCCAGCAGCCCCCCTCTCTCAATCAAAAATCTAGTCGCATGAATTTCTATGTAGACACTCAAAGAGGAAAAACAGGCTGAGACAAGCCATGGGAAGAAGCTAATAGTTGCCTCTCCCCGACTTGTGTTTTCTCTAATTTTTTGTGGATCCCATACAATAATTTTAGTGATTTATAGCATTACGAAATAGATTTTCCATTTATTTTTCTTCGACCGGAGTTCAAACCACAATACCAAATACTTTTTTAATTATATTAAGCGGAAATGGACAACTCTAGCTTTCTTTTGAAGATGAATCATACCATCAATCCAGTGCTCATGCTTCATGATTCTCGAAACAACCCTACTTGACATGGTCGGCTCAACTTTTTCCATTAAAATATAGCCCTTCCACTAATTCTTTAGCCAATTTATACATCACCATAACAGGACAACAGTCTCGCCAAAAACCTGTCTGCTAGGACGCCTACAGCATCCAAGTAAAATCTATAATTGCTCTCAGCCAAAGCAGATCACGGATCGTATTTCAAATTAGTTTATATGTTTCCTTTTTCTCAGACTATCATTCATGGCTTTAGCACTTGCATACAACTTGGATTTGGCAACCCTTTCTCTTCTCAAATTCAACGTCCAAAATTAAAAAGACCCCAGATTCAACACTAGTCGTGTACTGCTTTTCATTTTAAGTTGACTCTCTATGTTCATACCCATATAAATTATTATGTCATCTAACCCATGGTGTAACTTAATAATACTAGTTGTCTCGTCATAATGAACTCCATATCCTTTATTGTATTATCCCGGATCATTGCAATCTCTATCTCTTTGTGATAATCCTCTGTACTCTTCAAAAATTGATTCAAACTTTGTAGTTTTGAGTGACTAGGAACAAACTATTTCTTCATTGTACACTTTATCTCTTACCTTTCTTGGCTTCTTCTCCTATTCAACACAAGTTGATCACACCATATTATTACACATAATTTATAAACTTTATGATAATGAGTGTTAGCTTTTTGTTATTCCAAAAAGCTATGATAGTAAAAAAAAAATATTCCATCTTTTTTTTCACATGATAAATACATCTTTGGATAGTTTTTCTCTTGAAGAAACATGTATTTTTATCTTAATGGTGCCTGAATCTCCATCTATATTATCATGGTCTTTAAATTTATAAAAAGTACCCATTTGGATGAATAAGCCATCATGCGTCAACCCATCATCCCTTTGGTCTTTATGCTTCTAAAATCTATCTCCATGTGCCATGGATATATTGTCAAAACCATCATCTCCCATATCTACATTGGCATTAACACATCTTCCTACCCTTCTAACATGGTTACCCCTCTAATCAACCCTGTTTCAAAATCCATACAATGTGTCCCTATTCTTTCCATCCTATCTTGGATATCTCTCATCACCAAAATCATTGTCTTCATTTGTCATGTCATGACTTGTAATAGAAAAATATGGTTGATTTTGAACTGCTCACAATAAACCCAAAACCTAATAAAAAAAATAAGTATAATATTATGAAATAGCCTAAAATAGATTTAATTCCCTATCCTAATTAGTATTATAGCCTAGATTCAATTTTGTAACTATGGTAGGGTCCAATTATTGACTTTAAAATCCTAATTAAGTTAGAAAATATGTTGCTAGTTCGTTCCTATCCTTGGTTAAGAAAAATTAATTATACCTTTTGATAATCTTCTCCAAGTAAATAAAAGATGTAGCTAACCATAGCTCTCCTTGTAGAAGTAGAAAATTCCTTCATTGCTTCCAAAATATCATTGATCCATGAGGAAAATAATATTTGCCAACCAGGATCCTTAAAGAGTATGTAATGTCTAATTACCTTTTAGTCTTAAGCTTATGGTATGGATGAATTTGGGTCTTTTCAAACTTGAAATAAATTGATTATGAGCTACTCCATGTCATAACTCATCCATATGTTATTCCCTAAATTCATCCAAAAAAATTTTTTGGCATAGTGGAAAAGTAAAATTAGAAATTTTAGATAAAGTCAAGAGCTCGATTGTATCCCAATTATGCCTAAGACAGACTCAAGGTCAAAATAAATTATTATTGGATAAATTTGCATAAAAAATTAGTTCAAGAGCATAATTAGATTTTTAAGAGGCTAATTTGACTTAATTATGGACCAAAGTAAAGTTCAATCATGTTTAAGAATTAATTTAGGTCAAATTGAATTATTTATTTAGATGCAAGGATTTTATTATACTTTAAATCAGTCAAATTAATTTTATTGGTGGCTTATTTGATGAAAAAAATATGTTTGGGAGCTAGCTTTGGATTTAATTAAAAAAGACCAGAATTTTTAGAGATCAAATTTAATCTTTACTAAGTCATTCGATTGAAATTAAGGGCTATTGAAGAAATTTAAAGTCAAAGTTGAGAAAAAAAACCACTTTTCTACTCAAAATTTTTCTCCCCCTTTCAACCACCAGTTTTCTCCATCTTTTCCTCCACTCCCGGTGACGCCAACACCTAAAATCATCCAACACCAAGAATATTGTCGACCATCAATTTGCTCTGTCTAGAAAAGTCATAATCGACTTTCTTACCCCCTAAATTTCCCCCCTCAGTGGGTCATTGCATATAGCAAACGATACATGAAATGGCTAATTTAATGTGTTTTTTCATTACTCGTATGTGGACAGTCAATGATTTTCTCATTCCTATCTTTTTTAAACTAAAATGGTTACCTTTCAAACTAGAGGAAATACTATAACAACTAATAGTTTTACTGACATAAAAATGTTTGTATTTAAACTCACTATCGATCGACAATAATCTTACCATTGTCCTCGTAGAAAAACTTTTTATTGATAAAACCATCATCTTAATTCATGTTCTATTAGTGATTTAGTTGATATTGAATATACCAATGGATTTATTGATGGACAAAGCACACCAAAAAAAAATCCTACTCAATTTTATCAATATATGCATCGAAATATTAATGTATCACCAATAAAAACTCTATTATTGATGTCATCTGTAAAATTCTATTGGTAATTCAATTTGCAATAGTGGCATTCAAATAATTATTTTTCTAGTTCTCTACAAATTACCAATGAAAATTTCCATATGCAATTCCATTAGTATTTTACACACACACACACACACACACACACACACACATATATATTGAAAAATAATTAAAATAATTTATAAGAATATAAAAAATAAAATTATTTTCTGAATAAAATTATTTTTTTTTTATAATCAAAATTCAAATACAATAAATCTGAAATGGTGACAGCACTAGAGGAGAAAGAGGAAGAGAAAGAGAAATAGGCTAATCAAGATTGCATAGCCATATAGATCACCCTCATGTGATTGCATTTGTATAAGTAATTGACACAGTTCGCTTGTCTCAACCCAAAGTCCACTTATCTCATCACAAAGTCCAATTGTTTCATCACACACTTTCTCGACTAAAACTGCTTGGAACTTTAGATTTTGCATTAATGAAACCGATTTGGATTAGGTCCCAACAGTAGAAACAATATGGGTCATTCATAAATTATTGGTCATAGTGTTAGAGAATCAATAGACCTAATTTCAATCGAGTCCACCATACAATCCTGCCTTCAACCACAAATTTAAATTGAAAACCAGATAGGTCAAAGGATTGTCCTTGTATCCCTCCTTTAATCAATTGTTATGTGTTTCTTGGAAATAATAAAAACATCATAAAAAATCCAATGACAGAATAATCTAATAAAAAGAAATTGGTGAGACTATCCATGAATTGTTGTTGCACCCCTTTATGTCGATCATCACTCCACACATACATCTCAACAAAAAAATTTGTCAGTAATGGATTATGTCCAAGAGCCATAACCTACAAGGAAAAAATATTATCAATAAAAAATATTAACAAAAAAAATTGATGTAATAAAAAAATTGACCATCTGTTTTGCATGGGTAACGAACAACATGAAGTTGTCGATGTGCATGATAACGAAACCTAGAAAACACTGGTTCTGGTTATGTGCAACAAAATTTAAGCATCATGTGAAATGCTCAAATGTGATGTGATCAATTTAATCCTCCCATATAGTTTCTAAGATGTATAGTGACCTGAATTCCTTCTAGTCTGCCACGTTATTCAAGTTGGAAGCTCTTTAACTCGCGTATATTTTTTGCTTATTTATACTCCTCATACCAAAAATCACATAACCTACACGATACAAATGAATTATTTTTTATTAAATGAAAAATAAATTCATGGTAATTGAAAAAAAAGAAAATTATGAAGGTAGCTGAAATTACATAGTTATAACATGATTCTCCCACACCCTTCTCACAACATCATTATTAGCATCCTTCCAAATAAATTTTCCCTTGCAGTAAAAATTTAGAAAATAAAATTCATGTAACTTATATAAAATAAAAAGATTAACATGATAAAAAAAATTAAGTTCATAGTAACCCCAATCATTGTAAACCATGTCCCATGGTCTCCATTCAAGATTTTTGGAGATAGCTCCATTGAAACAATGAAATCTTCATCGATGATTTAAGTATCATTGTTATTTTTCTCTTTGCCTCAATATTTGTAAGCCTTAAATTTTATTTATTGAATGAAATTATCTTTTAAAAATTATTAAACAAATTTAATTGTAAATAAAAAGCATACATTGAATAAGATAATTGGATCCTGTTGTGAAAGGACACCCCTTGACTTTACAACATCGCAATCAACATCCTCGCGTCATGAGTGAATTCATGTACCTCAAATGTTTGTTCATGATCGACATTTAATAACTTTTGTTCCTAAGAATCATTGCTAAGAGAACTAGAATGATCCTATCCTAACAACATGCAATTGATTTTTCCCTAGGCATTTACATAAATTAATGGATAAATGAAATAAATGTTTCCTCCATTTAAAAAAAACATTGGCAACACCTCCTCTATATAAGAGATTACCTTAAATTTACAAACCTACAAAAACATATTATATATGTCATAAACCAGTTAATTGTACTCATTTTCTTCTAACAATTTTTCATGATTTAAATTCATACAATATAAATCCTAAACTTTGAGAAATATATTTTATAATTACAAAAAATTAAAAAATAGTGACAATAATAATTTAAATAGATAAAAAATATTAGTTAATAATTTATTAACAGTAGAAAAATTCATTAATAACATAACAATTATGAATTAATAATCCATTAACAAAAGAAAAATTAATAAAGAATAATACAAAAATCTCACACCAAAAAAAGTAAATAAAAATAATATAATAATTCCACACCAATACCATTAAGAAAAAAATTCAAGAAAATAATGTGAGAAACACACCAAAAAAGAGAAGAAAAAAGAGATATTTTGCCTTATTAATTGTAATTAAAGTTGAGAAGATAAAAAAACAAATAACAAAAGAAAAATTAGAAGAGAGATTTTAATTAACAAAAATATAAGAAAAATAAGAAGATGGAGATACTTAAGGTAGGTGAAGGAGAAGAAAAGATAAGAGAAAGATTGAACAAAAAGAGAGAGTGAGAGAACTAACACTGTGTGTTCAAGAGAGGGAGAGAGGGAGGGAGAGAAAAGGAACATAATAATTGTTAAACTAAATTTATCAATACAATGAAAATTTTTAATTATTGTATCGATGATTTCGTTGGTAAAATCAAATGAAAACTTGAAATTGTATGTAATTTTAGAAACCTCCCTAAAAGATTTCACAAGTCCCTCTAAAAATTTTCATTCCATTGATAATACTATTAAAAAACAAATCAACAATAAATGAGAACAATAATTATTAATCCCTTGAGAAGGGGAACAATTCCTTTGGTTACTATAAAATACCTATGAAATTACTCTGATGGCAATAACAAGTGTGATATCTACAATGAATAATATCATGGGAAGAAGAACAATCCTTGTGGCTACTATAAAATAATGATGGAATCAATCTTTTAGCAATATCACGTGTGATATCTAAAATGAATAGTTCCAAGAGGAATGGAAATTTTCCCCGTGGCTACCTTAAAACATCAAAATAATTAATTTATCGGTATTGTGTGTGGTGTTTGTTCGATGATATTTATGTTGGTGTTAAACAGTTTTCGATGCATGATCTTATCTATATTTTTTATTTATCCATCTTGCAAGTACATAAGAACAACAATAAAATCAATAATAATATTGCATAATTTACTTCTTTGTTTTTGAATAATTATGTTACATCATTGTCATTACATTGAAATTTATTAATCAGAATTGTATTCTTTATTGCCTCTCATCTCCATCACAATCTTTTATATTGATTTTATCACTACCATCATCTTCATCAACATATGTATATCCGCTGGAGCTGAATACATCATTCAACTTCTTAGAATTAACATTAACAAAAATATTCTCATTATGCAAAAAATTGAATTTTCCTCCAGGTAGTTAAACGGAACAACTTTGTATGAATTGACTAACTCGCCAAGTTAAAAGACATCATCGCCCTGTATGAATTTATCACTATGATTCTAAACAATTTCGACACGTTACTCAGGGTTTAATTTTCACTATAAATAACCAATCAACTCTTAGGTGTTCTTTTAAAGAAAAATGGTGTATATATAATAAATTTGTTGATATTGTCTGATAAAAACAAAGACATTATCGAAGGTATAAAGTCTAACTTTATAATTAATTTCAACCAAATCATGATGACCACTACTTTTATTTTATATATTTATATATATAAAAAAAAAAAAAAAAAAAAACCTTTAAAAATCCCATTAAAATCATGCCGCTGCCACCGCCCTCTTAAATTAAAAGATTTGAAGTGATGCACAAACATGAACCATTCAAAGATAAAGAATAGGGCAGACATTTATAAATTCAAGGCTCAGCTGGCTATCTTCATTTTATTAATCTATTCTTCCATTCACGAGATTTTATGTTTGACTTCCATTAATTGATGTTCCCCCATTCTTACTATTATATAAAATTTGGTATTTCTATATAATAAAAAAATAAAAAATCGCATTGCTTATTATTTTTCCAATATTCCCTCCAAAAACAAAACAAAAAAGATTTTTATATTATCAATTAAAGTTTGAAGCATAGTGTTATATATATATATATATGTGTGTGTGTGTGTGTGTATGTTAGAAAATTCTAAATTAGGGTTGCTTCTTCTTCTTCTTTTTTAACAATATTGCCGACGAGAAATTCACCTACTCTTTCATTTTAGGGTGTTTGACACTATATTTTAAAAAAAATTTTGAAAAAAAATTTAAAAAATTACTTTAAATTAATTTTTTTTATATATTTTTAGATCATTTTCACGTGCTAATGTCAAAAATAGTTTTTTTTTAAATGTAATTGAAATACCAAAAAAATACAGAAAAATCTTGTAACATTCTAAAAAATCAAATAATTTCTAATATTTATTTAAAAAATAAATTTTATTTATTTTTTATAAATAAATTTTAGATTTGTTCTATTTTCTCAATTTTGTTTAGTTCTTGAAATGTTTTTTGTTTGTATATTTTCTACATTTTCAATTTTTATTAAATTTTTTATTATATTTTCATTTTTCAATTTCCTTAAATATGTAATTCAATATAAGAATTTATTGATGAAATATTTTTTTTAGAATAAATGAATGACTCAAATGGTAAAGTCACTTGAAATTAATAATAAGAATTTAATTCAAATTGAATGAATATCAACTCGTCCTAACTTAAAAGAGTGAATTGTTTTGTGTATAGTTTACCTTATCTAATATATCATTATTAATATAGCACACACATATAATATTCATAATGCACTTCAAATATATATTACTATTTTATTTTTTGTTAAATAATAAATAATAGTTTTAAAATATATATTTATATGGGTACTTGAAAACCAATTGATATAATATGAATATTTAGGTTTGTTTTCTAATGGGTAATGAGTAGCATCTTTTTTGGAATGTGACTAATATTGTTTTTTAAAGTGTTTTTTGTTATTTTTTTTTTTAAAATCTTTATGACATTGACACATTAAAATGATCTATAAACACCAAAAAAATTAATTTAAAATAAAAAATTAAAAAAAAATTAAAAAATACGTTTTTTAAACATAGTGTCAAATACCCAAAATAAACTCATTTTATAGATACTCATCTCAAGTGAAAACAAACTAAAAAAGATTAGCTATCGTTTCAATCATGTTCAATTTAAAACAAATCAAATTCATAAAAGACATCTTACCACCCATAGCAAATAATTATATTAAGCATCTTTGTACTAATAATAACACCACCAATAATAATATAAATAGGCATCTTTCACTACTCATTCGTTGATATGGTATTAGTGACAATAGAATTATCAAATTAGGAGTTAAAATAAATTAAAAAAAATCATCATTTATATATAAAAAATAAATAAATTAGATCAATCATTTTTTAGTAATTAATACAAATAATTTGCATAAAAAAAAACTTACACGTGGCAGATAGGAAGGCTGTCACCGTGGACCTCAAATGACTCATGTCATGGCTCTATAGTCACAAGATTGAACCTGTGCATGACACATTCTGAACCCGTGAATGATTCATGGAAAAACAAATAGATTTATTTATTTATTTTATTTTATTTTATTATATTTTATTTTACTTTTTGTGCCTGTGTATGCATTTATGTACAGAAGTTTAAATTACTTTCCAACAGTATACCACATATATTATAGATCTTTTTGGGCCCAAAATAACTTGATGGGTGACCTGAAAACGACACCGAGTTAGGCAAGTGGGAGCTCACCAATACATGAGAAAATAAAATAAAATGGTGGTTGACTTAGCGGTGAGTAGCCCCTTAAATTCTCTTGCATGCTAGCTATTTTAGAGAGAGTTTTCAAGTCATGTGTATGCCCAAAGCACCATTCTTACATGCTTTCTCCTGCCACTGCAAGCTGCTTTTTTTCCTTCACAGCTACAGCCACCCGTGAATATTGTCTGGTTTGATCGATTCATCATGGCGCACAAGTTCTTTCTAAAGCTTCTGGTTCTCTTTCTGGCTCTCTCTTTTGTGCGATCCCCAGTCGCAGCTCGGACAACTGGTGAGTTTCTGAGGTTTTTCCAAATGAATTTGCTGATGTTAACATTTATGCCATATTATTGATTTTCGTTGACTTCATAGGAAGCCTCAAGTCAAATGATGGAACCCCATTAGTAGTCCAAGATATGCTGGCTCAGGTCATCCCTCCCTCCCTCCCTCCCTCTCTGTCACGCTGGGGTGTGATTTATATATCAGAAACAGGAATCATGGTTTTGCAAGTAAATGTTTGTGTTCCTTTCTCAGTCAAATGATGTTTTTTTCCAAGAAAAAAACAGTTTTTGATGAGGGAGGGGTTAATTAACATTCGTAGTTGTCAAGCAACAAGATTTTGTTTCTCTTTCTTGTCTTCTCACCATGCTGCTAAAATAGAATTTTATCATGGAAAGGCTTGTGTTGCTCTCATCTTGAGTGCTTCTTCTTATCTAATCTGAATCTTAATTACACAGTTCTAATTGGTGTCTGTTATGTTTTTGCAGGATGCAGTGGATTTGAGCAATGGGGAGATGCTAGTTCTTGATATGGGGGAAGGGTATGTTGAAGGGAGGATGGACTTGCAGAGCACAGACTACCCAGGAACTGGAGCAAACAATCGCCATAACCCGAAAACCCCAGGAGGAGCTTAGAGTCACTGTAATCATAACGTTTTGATTTATGTGCTTAAAGATTATGAAGAACAGTGTGCCTCTTGTTGCTAGTGGTTAGTTTTGTTAGTATATATGTTTTGATCATGTATATATGTTTTGTTTTGTTATAATTATGATATTTGTATTGTATCAATGTTCCTCGACAATACTCTATTAAAACTAGATATTAATTAGAGTTATTAAAACCGGTACATACCATGTTTTTTTTTTATTAAAAAAAAGCGGTTATTCTTATAAACCAAGATATGAAAGATACCTAAAACTAATATATAGGTATTTATCGGATGATATGCACGCTGAACTTGCATGAGAATTCTATATAAAAAGGTCACTTGTATTTACTGAAATGCTTACATGATAGTTGTATAAGTTAAACTTGAGTTCACTAATTTATCTTATATAGAAATTGTCATGTTTTGATCTTCCTACATGTTGTCCTAATCAAGAGTAACAAATAGAAACAATATTGAGTATAAAATGAACTATATAAAGTTATTTAAGTAATTAATAAATGATTTATTACCCTAGGTGAATTGAGAAAAGTTTTTCAACTATTTTCAAATAGTACTGATTATAAATTATTACACAAGATGAAATAAAATTTGAAAAGAGTTTTAAAACTTATTTAAATAGTGAATGATTATGGTGATGATAACAAATATGATTTGACATAGTAGACACACATCATGTTATAATGTCTAAATTGAAACATTATTAATGAATGAATAATAATTACACTAAAAAATTAGTTATTGAAAAGCTAAGTTAAACCACTCATGACTTTTCTAATAATTGGGGATCATAGCTTTCAAGGCAAAAACAATCTAAAAGATTATTCAAAGTGGAAAAAGAAAGTTGAGTTCACTTTTTACTATCTAAATTAAAGATATTATTGAGTGTGGTTGAGTTTGTTTTTTAAAATATTTTTTATTCATAAATGTATCAAAATGATATTTATTTTATTTTTTTAAAAATCACTTTTGACATCACCATATCAAATAATTTAAAAATATCAAAATATTTAAATTTTAAATAAAAAATAAAAATATTTTTTTAAATTTTTTTTATAAGCAATTTCTAAACGCATTCTCAAATTCCCTCGTCTTTTGGATTTTTCATCCACCACTTGCAATATGTAATATGACCTTGAAGTTTAATCAAGAGAAAAAAAAACTCATTTGGAATCTGTTTTTTTTTCTTTTTTTTCTCTGCTTTTTTTACCAATGTTGATGGAATAAACCGATCTAATGCTGATTCAAGTAAATTTTATGCTTCCATATGCATCAATCATTTCTACAAATCAAGATTTAGAGAATGACAATACTTTTTTTTTCATGATTTTTAGACCATTTTGTACACAATCATAGCACATCAAACTGTTTAATTGTCATTATCCATATTACAGAATAATATAAATTATATTTTGAGATCTCTTCTAAAAACTTAAACTTTTAGGTGAAATGGTTTTTTAATATGGTATCAGAGTTTTATTGACTCAACGATTATGAGTTCTAATCTCACCACCCCTATTCTATTTGATAAAAATTAAGCACAAGGTCACTTTTTAATGACCTTGATCATTGTCTTTCTAATGTTTTTGTTTCTTTGTTACAAGATTTTAAGGACATATTTCCTAATAAGATTCCTAGTGGGTTGATATCTATTAAGAGAGTTAAGCACCAAATTTTTAAAAGAATACATACCTAATTAATTTGGTATTGCGAGATCTGACATATCTCTCAAATTATATATAAATTAAGATAAGACATTAAAAGGAGATATTAGATATATAGAATTATTTTATGGTAAAGTATCAAGTTAAATAGAGTTCGGGATCATATTATTTTAAAAGGTCAAAGCTACAATTGAAGGCCAAGGAAAAAACTATTAAAAGATAAAAACATTGTAAAACAATATCGATATATAAATAAATATCAACCAAGATTGTTAATGACGAACAAGGATAAAACAAAAGTCTGCATAGTTTAATTTATTTTATTTTGTGCTTGGTAGATATTCGATAGCACTCCAATTGACCTTAGGTTTGCACATGTTTAGTTAAAAAAAATAGATGAAAAATTGATTTGACATGACCCAAATAAAAACTTGAATCAATACATAACTCAATCAACTTCAGATAAAAACATATGTCAAAATTCAATTGACTTTTCTTGGAAAAAAACTATTAAAAGAGGTTGCTTTGGATTATTTTTAATTTTAGTTAATTGGGGTTGACTCTTCCATCCTGTGACTCAAGTCATGTCTTAAGCCAACTTTCAAATCAAGTTTTAAAACTTCAACATTTATAATGAGATGTAATAACTATTATTGTTTAAACAATCGGTTATAGTTATTATCGTCATAACTATAACTAATATTACTGTTATTTTTATTTTTATTTTTATAATTATAATTATCATTATTATTAGTATAATTATTTATTTATTTATTATTAGTAGAAGTATTACCGCCCCACAACCACTATTATCATCACGATTATAATCACAATTATGATTACTAATACTACTATTGTTATTCATATCATTCAAATTATTATTACTATTATTATCATTATTAATCATTTTATTATTATTATTTGCAAAATTATTGTTGTTATTATCATTATCATT
Source organism: Salix dunnii (assembly GCA_015731905.1). Taxonomy (NCBI): domain Eukaryota; kingdom Viridiplantae; phylum Streptophyta; class Magnoliopsida; order Malpighiales; family Salicaceae; genus Salix; species Salix dunnii. Next base: position 68,039 of record JADGMS010000023.1, on the reverse strand, counting down.
AGTAATGTTACTATTATTATCATGATTGCACTGCTAAAATTAATATTATTATTGCCTAAAAAATGAAATAATAAAATTATTCTGAATCATAAATAAAAAACACAAAATATGTAACAAAATAGCAAGTTAAAAAATGATAAAACTAAATAAATATTATTACTATAAAATAAACCATTTGATTTACAGAAAAAATAAAAACAAGAAAAAAAATAAGAACAAAGGAAAAAAAAAATAAAAGACCAATTTTAAAATGATCATCTACACAAATTAAAATTACAGGACTAAATTGAAAGAAAAAAACTCAATAAAAGAGAAAAAAAATAAAAACTAAAAGGATAGACAAATAAATATGACAAAATAGGGATTGCTTAAAAAAAATAAAAGAATTAAAATTAAATTAAAAAATTAAAAGAATAAGAACTGAAATTAAAAATAAAATATATGACCAATTTCGACTGAGTAACAAAATTTAAACAAATAAAAACTTCTATAGAAGAACTCAGGACAAGAAAATAAATCAAAAGACCAGGGACTATAATGTACAAAGCATAAACAGAGAGGACCTATATGCATATTAAGTTCCAAGAGAGAGAGAGAGAGAGAGAGAGAGAGAGAGAGAAAACAAGCGACCATCGGCAATTCTCCGACCATTATGCATTTATGCCTAACAAACGCACCACTATGGAGAATAGGACATGGAAGTGCATCTAGTGAAACGATAGTTAGTCATTTTTAGCCAACGCATGAAGCATCACATGCAACGTATATGGCATAGACAAAACATAACCGTTGGCGCGTGAGGCAGATGCGCCATCAACTTTTTGAATGAAAAAGTATTTTAATAATGAAATCACCAAAACACCCCCAAAGCCAGTTTTAATAGCAAAAAAATACATATGAAAATACCAAAATACCCCAGGTCTAACTCTTTGTTTTTATCTTTTCTGATGGTAAATTAGCGTTTTTATTGTTCATAAAAATTAGAGCACCAAAAATACCTTGACGGCTATTATTTTATCTCATTCAAGGGTAAAATGATTAGGTAAATGTTCATAAAAAACAAAAATATATGGAATACACTTGACCAACAAACTATATTTTAACTATTACAAAAAAAAAAGAGGAAAAAACTCAAACACCCCCAAACACTTATTTAATGACAAAATGTGAAAAGAAAATGACTAAAATACCTCCAAGCCCAAGGATTTTTTTATGAACTAAAAGGTACAATAGTAATTACATTGTTACAATCCACATCGAGCTCATACAAGCACTTCAATGATTTATTGATATAATTTATTTTTTTTAATTGATTTATTTGAGTCTAAGTCTCTATGGGTTTTTCTTCTTCTTCTAGGATAGAAAGGCAAAGAAAAGAATTAAAAAGAAAATACTTATTTATTATAAGATATAAATGAAGGGGGGGGGGGGGGCTGCATATATGGTGGCAAATAAGTTATGTAAATAATTTTTTTAATAATCGTTAAAAAACTATTTTCTAAAGAAATAAAAATAAGAATAAAATAAAGAAATATACGGTGGAAAATAAGAAGAAATGTTTTTAAAAAATAAAAAGGAAAAGGAAATAAAAAGTTGAAAAACATAAATAGAAAACCATTTTAACATGCGCACGTTGCCATTTGACAGAAACACTGGCCCATGATGTACACAATGGTGGTGTAGAGCCCAAATTGTGCAAGGCCTGGACTACGATAAAATTCAGGTAATTAAGATACTTCTATAATGATGCCATTGTGAATCCACCATTGTAAATACTTCAATTTCAATTATATGCAAATAACCTTCTAAGATATTTTAATTTTTTAATTTTAATTTTTTGATCATAATATAAAGTAAAAATATTTAAAAAAAATAAAAAAAATATTTTAATGCATTTATAATAATAAAAAAATACTATAAAAAACAATTTTTATTACACTAGACTGAAAATCTATTATAAAAAGTTATATAAAATAAAACATTTTATGGTGTGCATCACAAAGTTTTTTATATGGTATTTGCTTTCTTTGAAAAGGTTTCCAATCAATTCAATAAACTTCACCTAGAAGGGATTGAGTTGAAGCTTAAAAGAGGTGCTCTATAATTACTAAGCTTCAACAATCAGTTCAGATTGTGAGAGGTAGAGTTTTCGTGAAGTTTTTATTTTTATTTTTTTTGGTGTGAATAATATATTATTTATCAAATAAAAAAGAAGTTAAATACCAATTTTTCAGAGAAAATAATCAAGAAATGCTTTTAAAAACCTCAAGAAAATGAAACAAATTATTTTCGATTGCTAGAATAATTTATTTATTTATTATCTTGTTTTTTCTTACACTCTTATATGCCCAAATTAATAGCCAATTAAACCATATTTATTAAGGAATAACAAGATTTAAAAAATAAAACATGACACAAAAAGGGTTTTTCTAAACTTGGAGCTAAACATGAACTTTGATCCTCTAACTTTTCAAAGTATGAACTTTCAGTCTCTAAACGTTTATGACATTCAATTTTGGTCTTGAATTTTTTATTATTATTATTTAGTCCTTAGTATGAGAAATAAGGGAGAAAATTGTTAGATTCTTATTGTGGATAGAGAAAGTTTTTGTTGACAGTAATTTAAGCCACGAAACAAGTGGTTTAGATGTTAATGAGTTCTTTTTAATATGGAAAAATAACACGAGGTTTGTTTTTCCTTAAACTTACTTGAAATGATAGATTTAACTTGAAAAGAATTTTAGCTTTGAATTAATTATGGGTTTTGAAGCTAATATGTTGGTTGTTAGAGGTTATAGATATGTTTTACAAGGTATTTTTGGTGTTTTGATTTTTATTTTTTAGGTCAAAATATAGTTGAAAATGAGTCTTTTCTAGTCTGAAATAGATCAACCTGATTTTACAATAACGAGAGGTCAATGGAATCTGAAAAGTGTTTATCGTTATACATTATTTTTTTTCAAAGCATTAAAGGATGAATCATGGTTAATAATATCGCTTTGTTTTGACTGAAATGGTCAAAATATTTCATACCAGTAAAAAAAAGATACAGAACAGCATTATTTTTATCTCGGTTTAAATTCCGGCTCATACCAAAAATTTCAGCCAAATGCCAGTCAAAACATGCCAAAATCGCGCTAATTGTTCCATTTAGAATACAGGTAAAAAATTTATTTACCACGACCCGCTCATCTCCTGCCCACTAGCCCAAAATTGATGTGACTTATGTGATGTGACGTGATTTGTGATATATATATATATATATATATATATATATATATATGAGATGTATTGAAAATATGAAAATAAAAATAATAAAAATTAAAAAATATATATTATAAAAAAATAAAATTATTGTCAATTTTGATTTTATAAAAAATAAAAATTATATTTAATTTTTTTGTTTTCTAAGTTTTTCATATATATAATTAATTAATTATATATAAACAGTACAAATCCAAAATGACATACTACTCCAAAATCAAAATATTTTATACCGCTAAAAAAATAAAACAGTAATCGAAATGATATTGATAATATAGAGGCAAATAGCATGACATTTACACTTAAAAATTAAGAAAATCATTTCTGGGTGTGTGAGTTGCTTTAGGCTTGCACACTTGAGCCTTTAATGAAAGCACAAGAGTTCTGGACCTTTTCTAGCCCTAGAGGTTAATTTCTTTTTTCTTTTTTTGTAGTTTTATCCATACAATTGTTTGTTTTTTCTTACTATTTGTTTCAATCTTATCCATTAATATTTTACATATATTAGTTGGACTAAATAATTTGATTTTGTTTTTCCACACACTTTAATATTTTGTCGGTTATTATTTTCATAGGTGTCTATTTTAAATAAAAATAAATAAAATTATTTTAGTGTTTAAATTATTTAATTACATGAATGTATAATTCTTTGAATTTTTTATTTGTAAAAACACATAATAATTTTCTATATATATTTTTAAAAATATACATATATTTGATGTACAGTAAAATGCGAGTCTAACCTCATAATATCGTTTTAGTTGTTCTCTTTAATGGGAATATATTATTTTAAAAAACAAATCAAATCCTTAAAATTGTTGTATTAAATCTAATCTTATATTTGATCAAATTAATTAAATTGAATACGTTGAATTTAACCCGTTATTAAAGACAACTAATGCAAGTTTTATAAAGTATTTTTTATTTAAAAATATATCAAAATAATAATTTTTTATTTTTTAAATAAAGCCAAAATAACTGTGCATGCAAGGGTGAAATAAATTACTATTTCAATCCACAATAATATGAATATATAGCTATAATAATTTTGAATAGTAATTCAACAATAAATACATGATCTCATTTAGTTTTTAGTGTAATGTAATGTAATGTTCGGTGATATCTTCATACGGTTTTGTGCATACTGAGGATTATTTATTTATGTTTAATTATTACACCATCCAAGCTAGAAAAAATATATATATTTATATAACAGCCAATAAGATTTAATTAAGCTGTCCCTACTTTATACAACACAGATCCTAGCCTTCCGATAGCAATTAATATAAAAATCTAGCCAACATATTTAAGGCACTGTTTGCCGCTGCTTTTCAAAAGAATTTTAATTTTTTTTATTAAATTAATTTTTTTTATATCTTAAGATATTTACATATACGGATATAAAAAATAATTATTTAAAAAAATATATTGTAATATATTTTTAAATAAAAAAATCTTTTAAAACACATTCTCAATTGTTTTATTCTTATGTAGGAGCGACCTTTAGTGCCTGTTTGGCACTGTGTTCCCACCGATTTTTTACCGAAATTTGTTTTTTTTTTATTGTAAATAAAAAAAATTTAATATTTTAAAATTATTTTGATGTGTTGATGTCAAAAATAATTTTTTAAAAATAAAAATAAAATATTATTTTAATATATTTTTAAACGAAAAGTACTTTGAAAAGTAACCGCAGCAAATCCTTTAATTGAGAACGACGGCGTTTGTATTCTATTCCCAAAAATAAGCATAACCCATTTCGCTTTTTCAACATTTTCCTCCTCAAAAGTTGGCTTTTTTGCAAAGGCATTTTGAACCACATAGGAGAGGGTCTCTAATGGACTGCTATATAATTACTAGACACATATATTTTGATATATGAAATTTAATGCCACGTGTTGAAACTTCAATGGTTAATACTTGAGAAAATTGAAATCGAGTATTTAAATCTCAATTAATGCAAAATATTTCGCATTTTAAAATATAAAAAAAAACCAGTCATTTCCTTTTTTTTAAAAAAAAAAGGAAAGAAAAAATCCACACACTTGGGACCAAGGTTATCAATACCGTTCCAGTCGTCGTTTCAGTTACCATTCCGCTTTTTCTATTCGTAGGGAATGTTTTGGTTTCAGAGCATTTCGACATGCCGTTTCGGGGTTGTACTGTTCATATATATGTGTGTGTGTGCGTGTGCGTGCGTGTGTGTGAAAAATGTTAAAATATTAATGTAACAAGCATCATTAAAATTCAAGATAAATTAACTTTAAATTATACAATACAAACACAAAGTCAAATAAATATAATCTCAAAATTATAAACACAATCTCAAGTTAATCAGAAGAAGGAGGATTTTAAGGCCTGAACGATATCGAGATATTCCAACAGGAATTTGCCCGGAATTTCCAGAACGGTCCGGAATTAAAACCGAGATGAAAACAACACCGTTTCATCTCAGTTTTTTTAATGGCACAGAATATTTCGACCATTCCGGACGGAATGGAACGATATTGATAACCCTACTTGGGACTAACTCTAGTCCACTTGTTTGGGATTCTTGTTTTTTTTTTTAAAAAAATATTTTTTAATATGAGTTTTATATTTAATTATATATTTATATATATAACAAGTCCATGGGTTTTTTTAATTGGCTTTATGAGTTTTTTAATTTAGTACTGGGGTGATGACAAATTGATTATTGTATTTTTATTATTTAATAAAAATAAATTCCCTTTTATTTTATCTATTTTCTTTTTAATTCCTTTCTTTACGCTTTTAATTCTTTTGGGTTTTTCTGGCTGGTTTTTTTTATTTTATCTTTTAATATAGAAATTTTATTTAATCTTATATTTTAATATCTGATTAAATTTTTTTATCTATCTAATGAACAAGCCCACGTCAAGTTAAGTCTTATACAATTAAATTTAGAATTTCAACTAAATAAATAATCAAATCAGAAATTTAGAATATAAATTAAAAGTGATAATTTAAATTTTATTTTTTTATATTCCAAAAAATCTATACAAAAATAAGATGTTTGATGCTTCTACCCTAGAAAAAATAAGCCCTAGTGATTTCTAAAATCCTACCACGTGATTTTTGATGCTTTTGCTAGCTAGTCTATTGATATTTTTGCCCCTAGTTTAATATATGTTATCTTAAACTATGTTACTTAGCAATTTAAAATAAAATTGTTTTTAAAGTCTCTCTTAAGTAATGTTATTATCAGGATTCCAATTATGATTGTGGAGGGGTTCAAACAATTAAAATATAAGATTGAGATATAAAATTATAAGATCTTACAAAAAATATCATATACAAAATAAAATCATATACATTCAAAATATTTCAATTAATGGTTTTTATAGATAAAATCATATTCTTACCAAGTGAAAAAACACAAGTGTACTAGAAAAGCAAAAACTTCTTGTAATGTTTTGTTTTTTACAAAACAATGTAAACAAAAAAAATAAAGAAGAAAGATTGTTATGTCCAAGACATATAATACTATTCCTTGTAATAATATAATTACTATATTGCCCTTTGTCTATTAAAACATTGAACTAATTATTGATGAAGATATTAGCTATAAAGAGATCTTTGCACTTATGGCTAGACTAGAATCAATAATAATGATTTTAGCTTTCAGAAGCCCTCATGATTTTGTATTGTTTTCAAGTGGATATCAAAAGTGTGTTTTAAGATGATTATATCATAAAATAGATGTGTGTTAAACCACCTTAAAGTTTTTAAGACTTTCATTTTTCTAATCATGTTTCAAACTAAAAAAAGCTTTACATGGTTTAAAACAAACACATAAATCATAATACGATATATCAAAATCTTTTCTTATTGAAAATGATTTAAACATTGGCAAAATTGACACCATCTTTTTTACAAAGAGAAAAGATAATGATATCTTGCTTGGACAAATATATATTAATCATATTATGTTCGGTGCTTCTAATGATTTTTTTTTGTAAGGAATTTGCAAAATAAATGTATGAAAAATTTGAAATAAGCATTATGGGAGAACATTAATCAAGCTTGATATAGATGAAAATGATGAAAATATAGACAGCCAAATATTAAGATATGATCAAATCTCTTTTGTATTTAACTATAAGTAGACTTGATATCATATTTTATGTTTTTCTATGTGCATGTTCTTAAACATGTTCTAAAGAGTTCCATGTTAGTGTTGTAAAACATGTTTTTCAATATTTGTGTGATAAAATCAATTTAGGGCTATGGTAATTGAAAGGAAACTAGTTGTAAGGATAATAGAAAGAGTATTATTAGGAATTGTCATTTCTTAAGATCATCACCAATATCTTAATCTAGTAAGAAATAAAACTTTGTAGCCTTATCGACAACTAAAACAAAATATATTGTGGAAGGTATTTATTATTCTCAAAGCTTATAGCTGAAACAAACCTTAGAGTACTTTGGATTTTTTTTATCATATACCTATTAAGTGTGATATCATTTATGCAATAATTCTATCTAAAAATTCCATCTAATACTCTTGTACAAAACACATAAAAGTAAGACATCTAAAATCTACAAAAATAAAATAAAAAGGAATTGGCGTTGGTGGAAAAATTAAGGTGAAATTTTTGGAGGGATTCTAGAATCAGATTGTACCTCTATTGTGTTCAAAAATAAAAGAAAATGCAAATTCAAGGCTAAAATAATTTATTATTTGATAACTTTCCTGAACAATTAAGTCAAAAGACGTGATTATATTTTTATAGGTAAATTCATTTTAATCATGGGCCAATTAAAGTATAATTGTGTTTAGTAAATAATTTAGAGTCTAATTGAAGGATTTAATTAAGTGCAAGGACTTAATTATATTTTATATTTTATCAAATTAATTTTATTAAGGGCTTAATTGGTGAAAAATCAAGTTTGGAAGCCTAATTTGTGTTTAATTGAGAAGATTAGAATTTCAGAGAGCAAATTCAATTTTTACCAAGTCAATTGCATGAAATCAAGGGTGAAATTGAAGAAAATTGAGGTTCAAATTGCGTAAATCCAAAACAGATGATCGAAGTAAAAAAGGCGTATAAAGTTAAGATTACTATTGAAATTTTAGCTGGGATAAAATTGCATAAATGTAAAAGTTTAAACCAATTAAGGGTGTAATTAGAATAGTTATAAATCAATGGACCAAAGTGAATTTGTGCCTATATAAAAAATATGCAAAAGTGACTATACTATTTAGTGATCTGAACAGTAGAGGCACACCATCATGGAAGAGGCAAACAACCTGCAAACTGTTATCTGCATGAAACAAGGAAGTGAAGAGTCATTTCTGTCTCTATAAATCTGCAAAGGAAAAGAAAAATGGGGAGGGTGAACAAACAAACAAAGGAAACAACTGGAAAAAACAGAAGAAAACACAATGGAAAAAGGGTAGAAAATAATGGAGGAGAACACACAGGGAAGAATGTGAAAAAAAACACAGGACACGAAAGAGCAAATAATGAAGGAAAAACAAAGAGTATAGCGCAAAAACTATGAGTTGATCATCGGCAGCGCCACTAACAACCTTTTCTTTCCCTTCCACAATGGCATCAACAACACTTGCAACTCCTTCCTCTCCTCTTTATTTGCAACATCTGTAACAATCCAGTCTTATTCTTCTCCTCTGGCAATAGCTCTTCTTCTTCATTTACAACAGCTTTCTCTTTCTTCTCGGTAGCAGCAACTGCACTTCTCATTGGCAAGACCTGCAGCAACACTTTCTTCTTTTTCAACATTGGTAACTTCTCCTTCTCCTTCAACAACACAACAGCGGTTGCACGCAGTCATTACAACACCTTATAATGCGTCTTTCAACCATCATAGGTCATCATTCCTAACGTCGCCGCCACCGGTAGAACCAGCCCGACCTTCTCTACACGGTGACAACGATACGTAACCTTGCATGTGAAAAGTAGGAAGAGCTGGACATTCTGTCCAGCCCCAACCCATGAGAGATATTAGGCCAGCGAATTTCGTCGAGCTCAGACCACTTTCATTTAAAAAAAAAACTATATAAAAATTGCATTTTCACAAAAATAAATAAAAAAATGTGTAGTTTTCGGACATACGACTTAATTCTAAAATTTCCTAATTATATTTTTTTTGTAAAAAAAATCACATCTTTTCTCATAATTTTAAAACAAAAATAGAATATTGTAACTAGTTTATGATTATCCGTTAGATTTTGGCCAAAATATAAAAAATCTTTCAACAATCTTTTTGTTTATTTTTTGTTGTAAACTTTAATTATTAGGGCGTAAAATTATATTATAAAGTACATCATTGATATTAAAGAATAATAAATACGGTGTTAAAATTCAGATCCTTGAACAGATATGTTTCGACCCAATGAGATATAGACTCTCTCACAAAGAGATATCTACTTCGAGCCTTAGAAAAGACCAACGAATAAAAATCTAGCTTAGAAAAATAATCAAACAACAATACAACTTACTTTAGATAGGGTGCACTAGAGACGATGCGTATTTTTCTTGCACAACAAGTCCACTTACCCAGACTCTTACAGACCATTAGGTTTTCTAGTAAAATTAATACTAGGTGGCGACTCCTAAGAATTATAGTTGTAATTTTATAATTATAAGAAAACCCTTGTTTCCAGCATGTCACTTCCCTTCACCAAGGATGGCAGCGAGCGAGGCGAGCGAAAAAAACATCATTGTGACAATAATTATAAAAAGTGATGTTGTATTTGGGTCTATAAGCATAGAGCTCTAACTAGCCGAAGCCCTTAGGTACAAATTATTTTTTCTAAAATAAGAAGGAATTTAGGCTTTATCCATGGTAATAATATTTGAGGTTTACTTTCATATGTGTACATCAAAGAAAAGAAGTTTGACAAATTTAAGTTATGATATATACGTATACATATATACACTATTTCTACATGTAAATTTAAAAAAAAAAACATTGTATGTAGCAAAACTTATGGTATCTGTCCAGGTTTAAGACAAATCAATGGATCAGTTTGCAATGACTAATATTAATTGATAAATTGGTTAAGCTAGGAAAACAAAGGTCTACTATTGGATGAATAGTAACATTTTGAGATTTCAATTAGAGTAATTTTTTAGTTTACAAGCTCGACAAAAATTTTTATTTAAACTCATTAAAAGATAAAATTAAAAAAAAAAGTTTGAGGTTTGTGTGAATTGATCGACCATTTAATACAACTACATCAATCAACTAATCGATGAAGTCATAACAATATTAGTGTGGCTACTATCTAAAATATCATATTTTGCCCCCCTAATTTATTTGGGTTTTGAACATAATTTTTACATAGAAATAACCTTTTTTTTAAGTCGATAAGAAGGATCAGAATACAAAATTATAAAATTTAAGGTTTAATTTCAATTAGTTGAACTAACTTAAAGCAACTGGTCAATCGATTGCTCAACTATATATATACATATACATATATACACCAATCACTTTAAAACAACCATTTTTTTCCCAATTCTAAGAATCTAAAACCCTAATCTCTATTCTCTCAAAATCTCACCAAATTACTTCAAATTAAACACATTTTGAGCTATCTTTTAAAGATATTGGAGCAATGACACCAATAATCTCACCTATTATCAATATGATAATGTCCAAATGTTTATAAATCCATTTTTTATAACATGGGTTGTAACGCAATATATCACATAAAGAAATCCAGTTATCCTAAATTAATTATAATGCTCCATACTAATAAAAGGATAATTATAGAACTTGGAATTATTAGAAATCTACAAGATGAGAATATAAAATTTAATTATTCTATATTATTGATATTTAAGGTATTATAAATGATGGTCATCATATGATTGAAATGAAGAGTATCCTTAGTATTAAGGGATTTGTATATGATAAAGTTGTATTGATGCATATTGGTCAACATAACTTTGCACTTAGTGTTAAAATAAAGAGTTAAGACTTGATGTGTATGCCTAGATTACTACATAGGATTATATCACATAATATTCAACCTAAAAAATAGCATTTTTTTTAGGTAACTTTATGGATATATGCTTAATTGATTGTATGATTAGGAGAAGGTAAATAAATTTGCCACACATTATGATCATGAATATAATTAGTCTCATAGTTAGAAGTAAAAGTTTTTTCATATGGTTAGTGTCTCACCATTGTTTTTTAGCATTTTGGTATTCTTTTGACAGTTATAGATAGGAATTATACACCAAGAACATGGATGTAGAAACAAAACTCTTCACCAAGATGGGATATGTTCTAAATAAAGATTAGATGGATGTTCACGCGGAGGAAATAATGAAAAGGATGAACAACATCGGAAAAACGATGTTGAATTTGAAGCTATGTTTGAATCACCCTCATCTACTTCATCACATGAAGTAACTTTATCAAGTTTTTGACAATCAAGGATGCAAAATTGAATAACACAACTTGAGATGAATATGTGCTATCTTCAAGAGACATAAGAGAATATAATTAGTGATGTTATAAGGTGAAAACAATGATGGCTAATCTATTATTTTGATATCCACCACTATATTTTTTTTATTTTATTTTTTCAATTTATAATGGATATTAAACTTTTTGAAGATTATATAATGTTTTATAATCAATTTCCTTATGTTTTATAATGTTTTCTATATTGCTTTTCATTGATGATAAAGAGGGAGAATTGGAAAGAATAAAGAAAATAGATATAAAATATATATTAAGAAGGATAAATATAAGTTTTAGATTGTTTAAAATTGTTAAACTCTCAAAGACATTTTATTGTAAAATACACGGGCATACTCATTTTTTATATCTATATTTATACATTATTGTCATCATAAAAAATAAAAAGTTTTTTTCACCTTTGGGTTGTATATTAATATTTGCATATATTTTGATGATAATAATTAAAAAAATAGGAAGTGAAATAATAATATTCTTGGTTGAAAATAAACTTAAACAAATTTATATAAACATCATCAAAAAGTATGAAAGATTGAATGAATAAATCAATCAACAAGTCAAAGATTCAAAGTAAATAAAAAATTAGTCTTTTAGTATTTATTATGGTGCTTTATGTATAAATCTGTATTTCTTACTTTATAGCACAATTAAAATAAACCCACACACTTCACCTAGCATACATTATACGACCGATATATTATTTGATAAGATCTAGATTTGTTGGTTCAAGATTCGCCATGTTTAAAACTATTGAAACTAGTATTATGCAAAAAATTGGATCGTTTAGATATTCTTAATGAACCTACCGCCCACTTGTTAATCAGGATAAACACTTAGAAATTTGCAAGAATTGGTTGACCAATTAGTTTAATCAATATGAACCAATCGACTGTTTGAGCTGTTAGTGGGTTCTAATGACTATAATTAACTAGGTTCCTTTGGAAAATTATAAATAACTCTTATTCTTGTGAAAATGTAAAAGGATTCCACACATACAATATATAAAGACTATTTCAAAAGACAATGTACTTACAAATCATCAATCCTAACATATTGTAGTGTTGCTAAATTGAAAATTCATATTACAGTTAAACACTTTCATACATTCTAAATATTATTGAGTGAACTAAATAGATTCGATTGTGTTATCTAGTCTTTAAGATAATGTTTTCATAAATCACAAAATTATAAAATTTTGAGAGGTTAAGTGAAAAATTCTTTAAATGAAAAACTCTTAGTAATTGGTGACGGATATCACCAAGGTGAAAATCTTAAAGAAGAGTTATTTTTCAAATGATGAAAATAAAACTTACTATGGATTCATCAATAGATTATACTCTTAATTTTAGATTAGTAAAGAATCTAATACTCAAGTACAATTTGATAAATGAGGTGTAGATATAAGCTTGTCAAACCATGTTAAAAATCAAGTGAGCAATCTATCTTCTTTATCCTTTTAATTCATGTTATTTAATTATATTATTTGGTAATTATGTGTAATTATTTATTTAAATTATCGCTTAAACCACTGCCTCAAGACTTGATTATTTTAGCCTAGCACTTTTCTTTTATGTAAAACAAATTGCTTAGCCTATAGGGTGTGGATAACAAATCTAGTATGTACTAAAATAATAATAGTAAAATCTATTTAGATGAGAAATCTCAAACTTAACAAATCAAGTTGAAAGTAATTTTCTCAAATAAAAAAAAAAATTGAGTATTGTAAACTCAAATAAATGTTAGAAATATATGCAAGACTAAACTAGAAAGTTGATAGATAGATACAAATTGAAATATATTAAATTAGTAATTTATATGAAAATAAATGTTAGAAATAGTAGTTCATTTTTTTATCCAATTATTATAAAACAAATTAGTAATTTAAATTCTATTAAAATAAGATAATTTCCTAGTACAATTTATTTTATTAATTTATTTTTCTTAGTAATGTACTATAATAAATAAAAAATCAAAAGAGTTAGAATGATCCAAAATAAAATAAAAAAAGACATTGATTTAATTAAAACATTTTTATTCTATTAATGTGATTTTTTGGATATTTATTTACCCAAGTATTTATTTTATGAAACAAAAAAATTATCAGAATAATAAGAGAAAATTAAAAAAATATATATTTTTATGCAGGTATTAAAAATATAAAATAATATACTATAGTATTTTGAACTTTTTATGCAATAAGGCGATACTGAAAAAAAAATCCCAAAAAAAAAAAAAAAGTAAAGACGAACCATGTTGTCCACCCGTTTTTTTTTTACTGAAAATGAAAAATCAAAGAAGATAAAGCATCAAAAATTTTTATTTTTATTTTTTATTTTCAATTAAATTAAATATCTATGGTGTTTTAGTTTATACCATAAGTTAATTTCATTTAGAGTCTATTTAATATTATGTTTTAAAAGTATTTTTGAATTTTTTTTTTTTTTTACCTTTTACTTTAAATTAAATATTTTTGGTGTTTTAGTTTATACCACAAGTTAATTTCAATTAGAGCCTGTTTGATATTGTGTTTTTGAAAAAAATTGAGTTTTTTATTTTTATTTTTTATTTTAAATTAAATATTTTTGGTATTTTAGTTTATACCATAAGTTAATTTCATTTAGAGTCTATTTAACATTATGTTTTGAAAGTATTTTTGAAAAGAAATTATTTTTATATTTTATTTTAAATTAAATATTTTTGGTGTTTTAGTTTATACCATAAGTTAATTTCATTTAGAGCCTGTTTGACATTGTGTTTTTGAAAAAAATTGAATTTTTTATTTTTACTTTAAATTAAATATTTTTGGTGTTTTAGTTTATACCATAAGTTAATTTCATTTAGAGCCTCTTTGACATTGTGTTTTTGAAAAAAAATTGAATTTTTTATTTTTACTTTAAATTAAATATTTTTTGTGTTTTAGTTTATACCATAAGTTAATTTCATTTAAAGCCTCTTTGACATTGTGTTTTTTTAAAAAAATAATTTTTTTTATTTTTTACTTTAAATTAAATATTTTTCGTGTTTTAGTTTATACCATAAGTTAATTTCATTTAGACCCTGTTTGATATTGTGTTTTTGAAAAAAAATGAATTTTTATTTTTATTTTTTATTTTAAATTAAATATTTTTGGTGTTTTGTTTATACCATAAGTTAATTTCATTTAAAGTTTGTTGAATATTGTATTTCAAAAAATAATTTTTTATTTTAAATTAAATATTTTTAATGTTTGGATGAAAAAAATGAATTTTGTATTATAAACGAAAAAAAATTACAATTAATTTGAAAATTCTTGAACTTGTACTTTCATTAGTTGATAGGCAAACTTTTCTAAAATCTATAAAACACCGCCGAACAGACTCTTGGCTGAAGAGAAGAGTCAAGCAGTCAACGTTAGAAAGGTGATTCGCGGGTCCAGCAAAGGGACAGTTGCTTTGGCTCAAACGGCTTGTCGTCGACCTCGCGCATGCTTATGTTTTTGCCCCCCCCCCCCCCTCAAAGGAAGCTTTCCCGTCCAGCCATTATGGCGGCTTTTAAGAAGTATTATTGAATTTGTTTTTTAAAATATTTTTATAAAATATTAAAATAATATTTTTTATTTTTTAAATTAATATATAAAAATGATATAAAATAACCCAAACTAATTAATTTAAAATAAAATAATATTTTTAAAATACAGTATTGCTTTCAGATCCTTTTCTAGCTCCAAACCTAGCCACACTTTCTGGTCCCGCATAGAAAAGCGGACAAATCCATCAATTATTATAAAATAACTAAGCCCTTCTAAATTATCCATACCTTTTTTCAAAAATCAAATTTTTGATCCCAAATTAATACGCAATTTCTTACTTTTAAAAAATATTGAAAAATAAAAAATGAAAATGAAAACAAGTAGAGAAAATAGATGGCAACTTTGAATGTCTTACAAAAAGTTTAATTTAGTCCCTCTTTCTTTTCGGTTAAAAGGTCATCCGTTCATTTAGTTGTTGAAAATTCAATTTTAGTATAAATATTTATTATTATTATTTTTCAATCCCTGATTTGTTTCAAGAGGGAGAGAGTTCCTGGATTCTATACTATAGATAAAAAGTTATCGTTTACTCCTATTATGACCACTAAAAGAATTAAAATTGGTGCCAATGAGTTTAACTCAGTGAGGGAAGTCATATAGTAGTTGTTTTAAGAATCTAATTCAAGATTAAGAAAATTATTCGGTTTGATTTTGTGTTTTGATTTTTTTATGTTTATTAGATAGATAAGTTAGTTCATAGAGGTCATAAGAGTGTTTGAAAGAAAGTTTTTGGGTTGAAATGAGTTGAAAATGGATTTTTAGGGGAAAATGGTTGTTTGTATTTTGATGCAATAGGTGACATATCATTTTTTATAAAATAAGTAACAAAATATTACATCCATATATAAAGGATATTTTTGGTGGAACATGCAATGAAATATTTTGTTGTCTAATAAGGGTCCTGATGGAGTTATCGATGAAAAATAAAAATAAAAATCTAATTTTTTAGAATGAATATTTTGTCGGTGATACTATTAGAAAAATAAGTTTATGGTGGAATTGATTATACAACGCGTATCTTTAACGAGCATATTACCAATGTCATGTTTTCATTGGAAATTCTATATGTATAGTAATTATTGATATATGTTTATCCTTAATGCAGGTGAAATAAAATTTAAACAATTTTTAAAAAAAGAAAAACTAGAAACAAAGGAAAATAAATTTGGACATGTAAGGACTAAATTGAATAATTAAAAGTTAAAAACCTAAAAGCTAGTGGAAGACTATGATAGTGTTTGGTTACTATCTATGGACAAAACAAACAAAAACAACTAAGATATAGATGATGAAGGGAGACAAGAGATTAAATTGAATAAGACCAAACAAATTATAGAAATGTTTGTTCACTAATTAACATGCTTACTACTAAACTTAGAATGTTTGAAATGGTAAACATAAATCATTATTTCAATTATTTTATAATTATTTTTGTAGCTTAACTTAAAATGATAATTTCTTCACTCAACAAAAATCATTTGAAAAAAAATGTAAATATAATTTATTTCTAAACAATAATATAATAAGATTTATAATTTACTTAGACATTAAATAATTTCTTAATAATATATCTAATCATAAAATAAGTAATTAAATCAATTATATGTTCAATAAAATACTCACTAACACAAAATTAATTAGAAATATAAAATAATAATTGCACCATAAATATATATTTCTTAGTTGTTATTCAATCCTTATTTCTTCAATGTTAAACCTGATTTCTTTGAAACCATGATCAATTTTAAAGTATAGTTTATTTAACATATATATATATATATCTTAAATACAATACCAAATACCCCATAGCTAAAAAGCTTATATGTGAGGTGATCGATATTATTTTTTAAAGTATAATTTATTTAAAAATATATTGAAATAATATTTTTTATTTTATAAAAAATATTTTTGATATCATTATATCAAATAATAAAATTCATAATTTACAATAATTTTTTAAAACTATTTAATAATATTTTTAGAACATCGATTGATTTTATTCAATTACAAAAAGGAAAAAAAGAAAAAGAAAGGTTCTTCTCTGTTATATACATTTCCTTGTTTGATGACGTGTACGGCCTAAAGGTTCTTAAGTTTTCTAACGTGGGGCCACAGAAGAAGAGAAAAAAAGTTCTTTTTGCCTTTTGCTTTTCTTTCTTTCTGGCGTCAGCTCCATCCAAAGCCACTACTTCTCTTGGACAATAGGTGACCCCCTTAGCTGACGTGGATGCCAACTGTCACCACACCACATTTCCATTTACATGTTGTTTTTGAAATTATTTTTTATTTAAAAATTTTTAAATTTTTTTTTAATATTAGGACATAAAAATTTTAAAAAATAAAAAATATTTAATTTAAAATAATAAATAAATAAATAAATAATTTCAAGTTTTTTCAAAAATATTTATGAAATAAAATGTCAAACACCACCTAGGATTTTTCTTTTAATTATTTTTTATTTAATTTTAATATTTTTTTATTTTTTAGAGATTATTTTTATATTAAAATGATATAAAAATATAAAAAAATTAAAATTAAAAATTAACAAAAATATTTTTTTTAAAAATACTTTTAAAATACAGACATCAAATAATATATCACCTTATTTATTTATTTATTTATTTTTGGATTATATAAGAAGTTTGACTGGAGTATTATTTTTTAGACTTACCTTCTATTTTGAAATTGAAAGCAAGATTAACTTTATATCAATTTAAATTAAATAAAAAAATATATTCTAACAAGGGACTATGGGACTAGTTTAAGTTTATCAATTTTTTTTATTTAAAATAATATTATAGAAGGTGATATATTTATGATATATTAATTACTTGAACTTGTGTTTTTTAAGCTTTAATTTTATATAACCATGTAGAATTCTCTAAATTTATGCCAATGCTAAATATACAAAGTTTTCTATTAAATATAAATATACAATCAACACATTTATACTCGTATTTCATTTATTTAATTATTAATTTAAACTCGCTATCTATATAATGAATCAATAATCTAAAATGATATATTTTTAAAAAATATTAATATAATAATATATTAGATCGATTTTAGTTTCATAAGTTAGCTATAAAACTCGATATTTATGTAATGAACTCTAATATGTTTAAATGTTTTATAATTCTATCCAAGTTGGTCGAGTTGGGTGAAAAACTAGACTTGGTATCTGTTTGGCCAAGCGGTTATACCGTCGTTTGACCAAATTTTGAAATATTTTTTTTTTTGCATTTTAAATGAAAACTTTTTTTAGTGTATTTAGATTATTTTGATGTGCTGATGTCAAAAATAATTTTTAAAAAATAAAAAAAAAATATAATTTTGATGTGTTTATAAATAAAAAGCACTTTGAAAAGTAACCGCAACTACACTCCCAAATACCCCCTTGTTTAAACTTGAAACCATGAATAACAAAAAAATATCAAATTAAAATAAATTATGTTTCCCATTAAAAAAACACTTAACACTTAACAAATAAATTAGAGAAATCAAATTAAAAAAAAACTAAAAAGCCCAAGTGAGCAAGCCTAGTTGACTTAGTGCTGGTTGTGATTGTTTTTTAAACTGTTTTTTTTTTAGAAATATATTAAAATATTTTTTTATTTTTTTAAAATTATTTTTGACATCAACACATCAAAATAATCTAAAAATACAAAATAATAATTTAAAATATAAAATAAAAATAAATTTTTTTAAAATATTTTCAAAAATCACTCCCAAATACCTCTCAACGTTAACGTTGTAGACAAGAAAATAAAATAAAATAGGGGTGGTAAAATATGTAGACAGCAGACACTATTATGATGGCCTTTTATTTTTATTTATTTATTTATTTAATAAAACTTCTGATCCTTCAGCTCTGGGACTTTTTCTGGGTGGATTAACTTTGAGAGGGATTTTGTGATTTTTTACTTTTGAGTGATACAGAGAAGGGCCCCTAACTTTATAAAGCTTATTACTCCCTAGAAAGAAACGAGAAAAGCCTATCCTTTTCCATCTCTATCTCTTTCTCTTTCTCAATCTTTTATAACATTCCTTTTGCTTTGCATTGTTGTACCAATTTCTATATGGGTTTTGGTGTCACTATCACTACTCTTCAAAGTTTGCAACTTTTATTTTGATATAGCAAAAAAAACGATGAAGGGCGACTCCAAAGATCCAGCTTTCAAGCTCTTTGGTAGAAAGATTCCGGTGCCTGACACTCAGTTTCCGGCAGAAACACTAGACAAGGTACACCCACATCCAGTGATATTCCCATTTTGCAGTTTTGTTTTATATTGTTTTTGAAGAGGATACTAAGTTAAGTTTCATAGCTGAAAGTCTTGTAATTTTACCTCGGTTGTTGGATTTACACTCATATGATGTTTTAGGCTGTTATTATGGTCTAGTTTGATACAAGAAGCAATGAGCTTGAGCTTAAATCAATCTTGAAATTAATATAATAGAAACTGTATTTTTTTGTTTCGTGTTATTGGTTTTGGTTGAGTAAACACTGGCATGAAAAAGTGGACATTTCTTGATGGGAACTACTGAAGGTCTTTGGTTTATATGTTTTTGTAAGCCTTGTAGTTAAAAATATAGGATGTCATGTGTTGTTCGTAGAAATATTGTTTTCGGGACATCGTGTTCATAACGCAGGTTCTGTTTCCTCTGTTGTTCAAACGTGAAATTTCCTTTCCTTGTATGTTTTTCTCTTTTCTCTTGCTCCTTTACTTGTATTTACTAAGATTTTTTGAAAAAAAAATCGGGCCCAGAATTTTCTTTCGATGCCAGAAACTCCAGCTATGAATTTTATGTTTGCGTGATTTTAGCTCGATCGTGTACATCTTATTACAAATGAGTACTTTCATTTCTGTTTTAACCGTCGACTGTAGATAAGAAAGATGAAATTACTTTCTCCAGGAAAATCTACGAGCTAGTGTTTTTAATCTTTTGTAATGAGAAAAGCTTTGTGAAAATAGGTTGTATGTTGGATTTGATCTTCCTTGTTTATTTTGAAATAAATTCTGAAATATTTTCATATTTGATTCCAGTTTCATTGAAAAGCTTAAAATTATAGACTAACATGGTCAAATACTTGATGTTTTGATCAGAATTAGTCATGTGATTTTGGTTTTCCAATTGATTGGTAGTGGGGCTAAAAATGAATAATTCATCTTAGCTCTTCTGTTGCATCAAAAGTGATTTAATCATGGCAATCATGCTCCCAACTGCTCCATTACCTTTTCTTGTAAGTTTAAAGCAGGTTGATTTTCAACTTTGTTTCCCATTCTATGCATACTATCAAAAGCTGCCTTTTTTAAAAATAAATATTCTTGTTTGTAAATCATGCTTTGATGTGGTAACTGCATGTTTGTTGGCTGAGCATGATCCCTTCAAGGCACGCTCATTTTATTTTATTATACAAATCTGATGGAGTAAGAGAAAAAAGTAGCAGGAAAACTGGAAAAACTGATTAGTCTTGTTTTGAAGTAAACCAGGTTATCATTTTTTCCCTCTTTAATCCTATTTGAGTTTTTTCAATAAAGCTTTTTTGTAATGTGGTGAAGATCTATTGGTCCCTTAAATTCCATTTCAACTCTGCTAATCTATTTTTCTCCCTTAATTTTGCAATTCTTTTCCGACTCTAATGTTCTTCTGTTTAATATCAGGGCAGCTGCAGTGACATAACAAAATCAGAAACTAAGGATCCTAGTGAAGAAAACTCAGAAGAACCTGAAATCTTATCTGCTTTAGGACAAGGTGAGGAGGAGAGGCAAGCTGCAATGCAAGTGAATGAGACAGAAGTAATTGCTAAGCCTATGGAAGGTCAGCTAGAGACTAATGGGGCAGACAAAGAGAGAGTCTTCAAGAAGCCAGATAAAATTATACCATGTCCACGATGCAACAGCTTAGACACAAAATTCTGCTACTTCAATAACTACAACGTCAACCAACCTAGGCATTTCTGTAAGAATTGCCAAAGATATTGGACAGCTGGTGGAACAGTGAGAAATGTTCCTATCGGTGCTGGCCGGCGGAAGAATAAGCAATTAGCTACTCAATATCGTCAGATACTAGTATCTTCTGATGGAATGCCTATTGCAAGGATGGAAAACTCAGACTCAGCCGGTCACCAGCTTCCTTCTTCTGTTGAATCTGCGACCACCTTGAGGCCCTCAACAACAAATGGGATGGTTCTAAAATTTGGTCCTGAAGCTCCTCTCTGTGATTCCATGGAGACCGTGCTTAATCTTGGAGACCCAAAAAGATATGAGATGAGTTCAGTCAATTATCAAGATAATGGAGAGGAGCCACCCTCACGTGGATCATCCAAGGCAGCTACCATTGTTCGTGAAAATGAATTGTCTGAAAATATTAGGAAGGAGCCGGTTGATCTGCCAGCATCTTCTAACAGTCTTGGTGCACCACATTCTCAGCATTGTTATCCTGTTCCTTCATGGGTTTTTCCTTGGAATCCAGCTTGGAATAACGTTACTTCCATGGCTGCAGCTCAGCACTCCTCTGGCCAGGCTTGCATAACAAATGTTCCGACTCAAGTTCAATTGTGCCCCACACCAATGGTGGCAGTTCCCAGCATTTGTCCGCCCAACATTCCTTTACAATTTGTACCTGCTTCTTACTGGGGTTGCATGCCCACATGGGCTGCTGGAACTGGAAATGTACCACTGTGTGGATCGAATGCCTGCCTTTCTCCATCATCCTCAACTAGCACCAGTTACTGCTCAGGAAATGGCTCACCAAAACTAGGCAAGCATTCTAGAGATTCAAAATTTATGGATGAAGAAAAGACAGAAAAATGTATATTGGTTCCGAAAACTCTGAGAATTGATGACCCAAGTGAGGCTTCAAAGAGTCAATGGGCTACATTTGGTCTTCCGCCTGACCAGAAGGATCCCACATCAAAAGGTACTATATTCAAGACTTTTGAAACCAGAGCAGAAGGCCGTGGTCATGTATCTGATGCCACTAATGTACTGGAAGCAAACCCGGCAGCTCTCTCTCGCTCTCATACCTTCCAGGAAAGTGGCTAAAGGACACCTGCTGAAATTTTGCACGGTGAACCTCACTCCCATGGTCCTCTCAAAATGATTTCCTTCAATTTGCATGCAACTTCTGCTGGTCCAATTCTGATTCAAGCCTGAAAGACGAGCTCATCGGAATCAAGTGTTGCAATATAAGCAGCAGCATTGTAAATAATAGAGGTTGTTAATTGAGTTGTGGTCTGCAGCCTATTTTAGATTCAAGTCATACACATGCCTCGCTTACTGCTTAGTTCAGCTGAAGAATAAGATGAAGCTCCGCCTTGTTTGTGAATTAAAGCCACCATTTATTATAAGGCTAACCAATGTTTTATGAGGCTGGACGATCTTTTCTGAAATTCTGTAACTGTGTTCTTGATTGCTACACCGCAACCACGTTGAGCGGAATGGTGAATCTCTTCTGGAGCTGTCCTATTTTGCACTTGTTTACTAAATCTTTTGGTGCCGGAGTTTGTAAACACCAGAGATTTAGGACTTCCATCTACGGTTTCGACTTCTGTGTAAATCTGACCCGAAGTTCTTTTAGCTTGCTAGTGTATTATTTATAAGAATATAGGATATTTAAAATTTTACTTGTTTATTTGAATTTAGAAAGTGTATTTTATAAGAATGTGGAGTTTTCTTTGCTTTAAAAAAAAAGGTGTTATTAATTTTAAAAATAATATTAATTTAATATCTTTTAAAATATTGAAAGATTAACCTAGATTAAACTATGTTAAATTGTTTTTTATTAGCAACATATTTAATTAAATAAAATTTAACAACAATTAATTTAATAACTATTCTCTCCTGTTCATCTTCTTTTTACTTTTTTTTTTATATAAATAAATTAATAAAATTTGATGCTCTCTTTTTTAAGCTAATCTAGGTGCCAAGTACGTGCTTTTGTTAATCACAATAAAGCTCATCTTTTAACCCTACTTATATTCCTTCTTTATCCACAAAAAAATGTTCCTTTCCTGTGGCAGGAATGATTCACCACTCCCAAGGAATATGTTCCTTATTTGTCATTTCACTTTATCTCTGAAAATAATTTATTATAGATTGTTATAATATAATTATTGTTGTATTTTTATTTTTAAAAATTAAAAATTGTTGTTATTATTAGGGGTATTTTTAATTTTTTCATTATATTTGTTGTTATTAGCTAATTATTTAGGGATGTTTGTATTTTTTATGACTTTTCTTTTATAGTGAAACTATGTTTTTGTCCCTAGAGACAGATAACAAAACATTGATTGGGCAAGGATATTATTAATTTTTCACATTGTTGATGAGCAGTAAAATAACTATTATACCCTTAGATAAGATGAAAAATGCTAGTCATTGGTGAGGATATTTCTGGTTTTTCAAACTTTATAAACAATACAAATACTTATGTACCCTCATTAAAAAAAAGTGAAGAGTTAGCATTAAGGGTATGTTGGTACTTACCTATGCATTTTTTTAGTTATTATCATAGGTTTTGGAGGGTGTTTAGGTAATTAATTATTTTTAGTTATTTAAAAAAAAACCGCGGACATGTCTGCCTGATGTGTCAATAGTTGTCCTTTATCCGTGCCATACAGACGGTGCATGAAGTGTCATACGGTGGTGAAAAATGTATATCCATTGTCTCAATGGATTCGCTGTCATATCGCTTCAACATGGTGGTGTATGTCTTCTAATGGTGGTTAGAAACTATCTAGTGGTCAGTTAATCTTTTATCTCTTTTGCGTCGAAAATACATGACAACTTCAACATGGTGGTGTGTGTCTTCTAATTTATCATTTATGTTATGTTTTACCTCAACTCTTATTCTTTTAATTTTTGATATGTTTTTCTATTTTTGTAATTGTTTTGGTATTGAAGTTTTGATTTGTTTCAATTTTTTTCTTCGATTAAAGTTGATTACATATTTTATTTTTCATTTCAGTCCTTATTTTTGTAATTTTTAGTTTGGTTTTGATTCCTTTAATTTTTTTAATCCTCACGAGGGCAATCCCTAATTTTTGTTCATATTTATGTATCTATTCTCTTAGTTTTGATATTTAATTTTAATCATTTTCTCTTTTGTTGGGGTTTAATTTTTATTTAATTTAGTCATGAAATTTTAATTTATGTTGATAATCATTTTAAAATTCATATTTTTTTTCCTTTGTTCATTTTTTTAAATTTATTTCTTCGTATTTTGTTTTAATTTATTTATTCTTAAAACAAATGAATTTTTTTATGCTAATAATATTTATTTTGGTTGTTTTTATATGCTCTTTTTTTAAATGTTTTTATTTTTATTCTTCAAGATAATTTTATGATTTTTCATTGTTTACAGAACAACAACAATAATAATTTTAGTGATTATTTTTTATAATTGTTTTATTGCTTATTTTTCTATTAAATTTTTTTTCTAGGACAATTTAATATTTTTTATTGTTTAAATAATAATAATTTATTATAATGACTGTAATGCTTATGATATTAATAGCTATAACTGTGATAATAATAGTAACAATAACTCATAAAATAATATTAAAATATCAATAATATCAACTTTTATTAGAATCCAAAAGATTATAACAATTATATTCATGATAATAATAAAACTAATTTTGTTTTTTTCCTTTAATTATTTTTATGTTTTCTTCAAATCAAATAATATTTTTTTATGCTAATAATATTTATTTTGGTTTTGCCTTCATTTATAATAATAACATTAAGAATAATCACTTAAATAATTTATCATTCGATGTTGTATTTATTAAGAATTAAGTTTTGTAATTTCTCTACATGTAATATTTCAAATTTAATATCCCGGATTAACTATTTGAAATTTTTTTATGACTCAATGTTATCTTTAATTTTTTTTTATCTTAATTCTTTAAAATTGTATTACTTAATATTATTATTAATCACAAAAATTATCTTATCATTAATTTTTTTTAACATTATTTAACATAAATTCTATCGAGGTTTATTCAACATGATTTATTTAATATGAGATATTAATATAAATTAAACAAATTTTAAATGAATAAGAAATTAATTTATCACAACATCTCTAATTCTCGTGTTTTTTTTTATCTTATCATTATAACTTTTAGAGATCATGAATATGAATTATAAAATATAGAAATTATACTATTTCATTAATTTTTTTTTCAAAATATGCTCTTTTGCTAATATTTTATATCAACAGTTCTTTTCTTTTTTTTTTTTTTTTTAAAAAAAAGAAATCTAGATTTTAATTGTAACACCCGAAAGCCTATCCCCGCTCACAATGGTGATCCAAGAAGACCTTGTAAAGATGACAGGAGCCGTCACAAGCCAATCTTTCCCAGACCACATGCACCAACATTTATATAACAACGTTATTCTTTTCTTTCCTTGTCTTTTTTCTGGTTATAGGATTTGCTGGTTTTTTTAAGAGACACCGACCAACATATGGTTCAGCTTTTAGGGCACATGTATTGAGCATTTTCTCTTAAATCTGCTCGACAATTTAACCAAACAATCAAACTATGCGGTTCTTGGGCTTCTTTATAATACATTTTTATGATTCAATGAACCATCTTCTTTATACATTTTCTATGCATCTGACCTAAACGAGTAAAATTCTAGTTATTTTTATCTCTTATAAGATAAACACGTTTTAATTTAAATCCAAAACCTGTAATACTATCACGTCTCGCCTCTTAGAACTTAAAAGTACATGCTCAACATTTAACCAAACTATCAAACTTTGCGGTTCTGTGCTTCTTTATAATACATTTTTATGATTCAATAAACCCATCTTCTTTATATATTTTATGTGCATTTGACCTAAACGAATAAAATTCTAGTTATCTTTATCTTTTATAAGATAAACACGTTTTAATTTAAATCTAAAACCTGTAATACCACCATGCCTCGTCTCTTGGAACTTAAAAGTACATGCTCAACATTTAACCAAACTATCAAACTTTGCAGTTCTGTGCTTCTTTATAATACAATTGTTTTTGAATTCAATGAAACCCCATTTGTTTTAGTTATTCTTTACATATTCAGGTTAAATAAATAAAATCATAATTATCCTAAATTTTTATAAAATAAACACATTCTAACTTGAACCTAAAATATATAATATAGATCTCAAATTTTTTGACACCATGCAATATCCTATTCGGACTTGAAAGTATACGAGAGCACCTTTGACTTAGCCCCTGTTTGGCATTGCGGCTGTATTGCCATTTGATCAAAATTTGATTTTTTTTTCATTCTAAATAATTTTTTTTGGTGATTTTAGATTATTTTGATATGCTGATGTTAAAAATAATTTTTAAAAATAAAAAAATATCATTTGATGTATTTCTAAATAAAAAACACTTTCAAAAATAGCCACAACCACACTCCCAAACATTAGCTTAAAAGTATCAAACACCGGCCGGAAATGTGTAACTGAAGAAGAGGGAAAGTTTACAACTCAGAGCCAGAGAAATCAAGACATGCATTATAATGACTGTTCTTCCTTAACCAGCATCAACCATTGTCTTTGTCTTTGTGTTTCATCTTTTTTTTTTGCCATCATTGCTGGTTTAATTTTCTTTCAAAGTAATAGTGGAATGCTGGTAAAAGTGAACTCATGTTTGAAGCCTAAGAAAACAAGTCAATGTGCCTACCTTCTCTTGTTCTAAAGTAGAAATTACGAGGACATCTCTCTCCCTGTTGTGTTCATCAGTGCTCACATTTTCAAGCTGTTCAAACTAATAAAATTAGTCTGGATATCATGATTATAAAAAAAATAAAAAAAACTTGATAAAAAAAGAATAATATGATTATTCTTGTGGCTCACCCTATACTGACACCGCTGCAACCACTCGGCCAAATGACTCTTTGTTCAGTTCTTGAGTATAAATAAAAATAATATGATTATAAATTTAATTGTCCTAAAAAATCGTTGCTAGAGAGATTTAAACTTTTGCCCCTCGCTCCACTTGGACACGCCTGAGCCATTTGGTCAAGCGATTTCTTTGTTTAGTTCTAGTATATAAATAATAATATTATGATTTTATTATTTAACTATTCCCTTCCATAAGAATTTGAGTATAGATGAATAGTAAAAATTACTATTGAAATCCATGAGCTCTTTTAGCTTTTAGAATATATATAATTTCCTCTAAATTTCTGGTATTAAACAATTAGATAAATATTATTTGCACAAAAAAATCAGAGCTGCATTATTAAACAAAAGTCGGTGTTGTAAGAGTGATTTCATGGTATAACGGTAGTAGTAATGTTTGTAATATTATATTCTTCACATAAAAAAACTAAAATATATTATTATCATTATTTAATCTATTATGAAAAACTCTCATGTTACGTTGAAGTCCATGACAAAATAATCACACCAACAGATACACCCCAAAACTTTACTCACATAACCATACATTAGTTAAATCAATGGTAAAAATTTAAGATTAAAATATTTATTTTCCTTGTATTCTTAAATTCAAGTTTTTTAATTATTAATATAATAATTATTGAAACTTATATAATTATTAATTTTAAAAATCTATAATATTAATTAAAATATATATAAACTGAACAACCACGTTAATAAAAAATTTACGCACATATAGCCAAATACATATAAAAGCTTCATTCATAACCAGCGTTAGTATGAGAACTTCCGCATCGATTATGATGATAAATAATAGAGTAAATATCAATATCAATATGCGGATACACAATTATTAATGTTGATATACATACATATATATATGTATATGGGTATTAATTAAAAACAAAAGATATAATTAAGAACGATCATCAACCTCCGCAGGAAGGAGGAAACCTCGACCGGGACAGCAGCGGCAGCCGTCGTCGGTTCCTGAAGTTTCGTTACATGTAAACGCGGTGATAGAATCTGAATAAAAAAGTATTTCATGTCGTCGACATACACGTAGAGGAGTAAGCCATGCTTCCTTATACGTCATGGTTAATAAATTATTGCACGGTTTCTTGACCGTCTATTTGGATTCTTTCTCTCATTTTCCGATTAAATAATTCTCTGGACTCAACTTTCCATGCATGACTGCACATGCATTTGCCAAGCTGAAAAAACCCTAGCCAACTCTGCCTCTCCACCATTGACATTACCATTTTAACCACTCTTTCGAGGGTTTTCTCCCATGCAACCATGCTTCTTAGTTACTGTATATTAAAATAATATAATTCGGGCCTTATTTATCGGTTAAAACTTTTAGGTAAAATAATTTTTTAATATGGTATCAGAGTCTTATGGATCCAACGATCATGAATTCGAATCTCATCGCTCTTACTTTCTAAGGTTGTCAATACCGTTACGGTCACCGTTCTAGTTTTTCTATTGGTACGGAACATTTCAATTTTGGAGTGTTTCGGTATGCCGTTTCGGGGTTATACTGTTTATATATATATATGAAAAAAAAAAAATATTAATTTAACAAGCATAATTAAAATTCAAGATAAATTAACTTTAAATTATACAATACAAACACAAAGTCAAATAAATATAATCTCAAAATTAGAAATACAACCACAAGTTAATCAAAATAAGGAGGATTTTAAGGTCGAAACAGCACACCCGGAACGGTACTGAGACGTTTCGGCCAATATTTAGTCGGTATTTCAGAAATGGATCGGAATTAAAACCGAGATGAAAATTACACCGTTTTGTCTCGGTTTTTTAAACGGCATGGAACGTTTCGGGCAAAACAGAACGGTATTGACAACCCTACTTATTTCATTTGATAAAAATTAAGTACAAGGTAGTGTGAGTCTATGCAAGTTTTAAATCTAAAAGGTTTTTACCTCGAGAGAGTATGTTAAATAATAGTATAAATCATATTTTGAGATCTCACCTAACAGCTTAAGCATGTAGATGCACGTAGATATGATGGGTTTTAATGCTATTGATGGAAAGGGAAGATCAAGTTCAAAGCCAGTGGATGTGGTCATGTGAGCCAAAAGATAATCCAAATTCAGGTATAGTTTAATTAATAAATTTAAGAGATTGTGTAGCTTAAATATATATATTTAGAAAAACATGAGCACAGAACGTTATATCCTCGTGGCTATCACAGTAATGGAGCTGGAGCACTGTTTGACTACTGATTAAATGTTTGAATAAACTAAGATGGGCGGTTGACTTGGAAGAGAAGGATCAAATCAAGCACTGAAGTCCAGTCAAACCAAGGTTGATAACGTAAATTCTGGAAGTAACATTCATTCCAGTTCATCCCTGTATGCATATCTATATATCTATATATCTATATATATATATATATATATATATAGTCTCACCGATCTCTTGCATTCTGCCTTGTGTTTATGTACTTTCTTTTTCTCCTATATATTTTCGGTCAATCAAGTTTGTTTCTTTTTTGCATCTACAGACGTATCTTGTATTCATTTCACAATATGGAAGATAGTCAAGACCAAGGCCGTAACAGTCCAAGCAACCATGGAGCTGAAAGAAGTCAACCGGTGAGGTCAAGGTGGACACCAAAGCCAGAGCAAATATTGATACTTGAGTCCATCTTTAACAGTGGAATGGTAAATCCATCAAAAAATGAAACTGTGAGGATAAGGAAGCTTCTTGAGAATTTTGGTTCTGTTGGTGATGCAAATGTTTTCTACTGGTTCCAGAACAGACGATCAAGATCTCGCCGCCGGCGACGCCAGATGCAAGCTAATCTTCTTGCAGGAGATCAGAGAAATAATCAACAGGCATACGATAGCCTCGGTGCAATTCAATACGAAGGTGGTGGCACCTCTATTGGTTTTGCGAATTCTCCTTTTGTTAATCCCCCATCTTCTTATCTTGCTGGTTCCTCTTCTTCTTGTGGAGTTGTTGGTGAAGATCATTGCGTAGAGAGCTCGTCTTCTTTCTCTAACCAGATGGGTTTTCAAGAATTGGAGCGAACCTCTGGTGTAACTTCAATTTCATGCCCATCAGAGGCTTCCAATCTGCATTACCAAACTGCTGGTAAGTGCAAGGCTGAGTTACTTTTTCTATCCTTTTTATTTAAATTTCTTATTTTCCAAAATGGAAGCCACCAAACTTGTTGAAAAAGATTACCTCTATCAGAACCCTCATCCTCCACATGGACCTGAGCTAGCCCCATGTCTCCTCAGTAGCTCCATATCCAATACCTTTCTTCAATGCAAATTGTCTGCCGTTTTTTTTTTTTTTTTTAAATAAACCTTTTGAAGATGGGCCGGTGTGATCTTTCTTTATATAATATGTGTTCATGTTATCCCCAAGAAATATTGTTTCGAGGAGGGAAATGATTTTGCCTTCCTATTTAAAATTCAAATAGGGTTTTTAATACTTTTGTTTAGGTTAATTAATTCAGTGTACAGGAGTGCTACAGAAATGGAATAAACCAGGTAGCAACTTTTTAATGATATGTACTGTAGCTGTATGAGTTACTGTCTGCAAGCCTTGTTGTCCTTTCTCGTGAAAAACAATGGTTCCCTCTTCAAATTTATTAATTTAATTTTCATTGCAAAACTCCAAGATCGATCGATTACAAAATCATGACATTTCTCCATCTCAATTTAGGAACTTATTGCAGTAATTCAAATTCAAATTTCTTTCTTATCTCCTCTCGATCCCTCTCCCTCTCTGTCAATTCTCGATATATTCTAAATTTGAATGAGCTGGGAAAATGTTCTTATAAGAATATTGCCTCTCTGTTGCTCAGGATTCATCACAGTTTTCATCAATGGGGTTCCTGCAGAAGTTCCTAGTGGGCCACTTGACGTGAAAGCAATGTTTGGTCAAGATTTCATGCTTGTGCATTCCTCTGGTGCGCCAGTTCCCACAGATGAATCTGGGTTTTCAGCACAAATCTTGCGTCATGGTGAAAGCTATTTCCTGGTAAACATCTCTGGAGTATAACTATACACTTCTGGTCATTGCATTTCTTCCCTGCCTCCTGCTTCATCTCCTTCGTCTTTACCTCAGCTGTATTGTTTTTTCTTATGGTATAAGCTTGCTATACGAAACGATTTCCAGTTTAGCCATTTTTAATTTGTAGTAACTCTCCAATGTTCAGAGATCTTTTAGCTTATTATAGGTGGGAGAGAATTTTTGGAATTCCAAGATAGCTCTCTCTACGCTTCAAATTTCATTTTGTATGAATAAGAAGTATCATTCAGTGGGACAAATTTCTTTTTTTTTTTCTTTATTTGGTTCCCGATTACATAAGTTTGAAAGTACTGTTTAAAGATTTGGAATTTGTTTGGTATTACAGTTGCTGTTGTGGTTAATGTTAAAAAAACAGTTTCATAAAAAATATTTTTAATTGAGTTTTATAACTGAAATTAAAGTGTTTGATTAAAACTATGGCTAAGTTTGAAGTTTAATAAAAAAACAATTTCGTGTGTTTAGTTCAAGATTGTCAATCTCGCTTCTTTGACATGACACGAAATTAAAATTTGAACTTGTATCGTTAAATTAGATTATAAAATCATGAGTAAAATATTTTCAAATAAATTACAACACAATTATTACCATAAAACTTCATTAATTAAGGATTATACATTATTTAAATAACTTTTACTAAGTGTTCAAACACAAGCCATGCATTACTGTAATTAATATTCATCGGCATCAGCCATGCTTTACTAATCAGTCATCACTCATCGGCATAATCCTCCATAATTTCACATCAATTAACCAAACCATAATAAAAAAAAAACTCGATCATAATACCCAAAAAATAAAAACCAAAAATCATTGTAATAAAATAGGAGACTTTTTGACTGGTTGGCATATTCTTCTTCCTTTTTTCACAGTAACGGGTCACTGATCGCTCTCTTCACCTATTCCATTTCCATTTCCATTCAAAATTACTCTGTTGATTTTAAGGCAGAAAGTGGAAAATCATGAGCTTCCAGGATTTTCAAAATGGCAAGAGACCTTCGGCCAGTTCTTCCACTCCCAGAAGCCCATCGCAAGTGGTGGCCGCAGGTATTTTCCAAATCAACACAGTCGTTGCCGGCTTCCGTCGTCTCGTCGATGAAATCAGGACTGACAAGGATATTCCTGAGCACCAACACAAACTGTCTGTCTTCCTCTTTTTTTTGTTAATCACTTCCTCTGTAAATCAATGTATTAATTTGACAAAAAAATAATTAACGTACACAATAAGCATATCAAAATCGTAAAATTGGTCTAATTTTACTGTTCAACTTCTACCTGATTTTACCAAGTTTGGACTGATTTTGCTCAGCTGCAATGTTTTAACAAAAAAAAATTTAAATTTATGAAATTTCACCACTTTTAATTGGAATATTTTTTTCATCACGATGCATGAGTTACAAAAAATTTATTCTCCTCCCAAGATAGATGAACCTTATTAAGGTATCTATATGGATCCTTTTCCTAAAACAATATTTTCAAATGAACCCTTAATAAATTCCAAACTATCAAATTCATTCACACAAATAAATCATATCTATCAAAACTTTTATACCACATCAAATCTCGTAATACAGGTTACTTCATGTAAGACTAATATCTTGCCTTTATGCAACCAATCCTTACCTTGAAATCTCTATTAAGACCAGTACATCTGGATTTTACTAGTGACCCTGAATCATTAAGTGGCAACTCTATCGACCATGCTAAATTGGACTTTTACTTCAACTATTTTTTTTTCTAAAAACTAGAAATCTCAATATTTCTATTCATATATGATAGGCCTACTAACTCATTTTAATAAAAGAGAATCACATGTTTAAAGTCAACATTGATATCTACTAGCAAAAAACCTTAAAAATTATATTATTAAGGAAAACCTCTTCACCTCTTTAATTCTCTAAAAACTAATTGTAAGTCTAAAAAACAAGGGGAAACATGTTCAAAGAATAGGAAAGAGATTATATTATGGGAAAACTATTTTATTCCAAAATTTTCCTTTTCTAAATGTATGAAAATCATGAATTTTATGCCAGTTTAGTTTTCAGTTTTTAGAGGTTAATAGTATTGGATATTAAATTATTATGAGGATTTATGCTTAAAATTATTCTATGTCTGATTGTGATATATGAATATCTTATGTATTTTTAAATTAGATATAATGATTGATAACTTGAGTTATATATTATATGCAACATATTGTTTTTTATTTATTTTAAATCTATTGCTAGTGGATTACTTTGTGTTGGATGCATGACTTATGAAGCTAAATAGCAAGAGTATCTAGTTTTCAAATCCATGCTTGCTTATTTGTAACTTGGAAAATATAAGTCTTGATTAAATTAACTCTCAAGGAGTGTTTAATTATCACGAATCAATTACACCTATTTTCATTTTCTTGAACGTAATTAAATAATGGATGCTTAATAAAAGTTTTATGTGATTAGGATTAATTGACACATGAATAATAGTTTAACTAAAAACTCAAGAAAAGTAGGCAAACTTGACGTTTTTCATGGTTAATTTATTTATTATCATTAATCATATTAGAAAAAATTTCTAGATTTAATGTTGAATTTTAATTATCCTTGAAGAATATTTCTCATAACAAAAAAAGTTTTCTCTCTCTAATTGTTTTATATTTTGTTGATTTTCTCCTATTTCTTAGGATTCATTTCTTTTCTTAGTTCCTAAGTTGTTTTTAGTTACCTTAGATCATAAACAAACTCTAATTTTAATTACTTATTATTTAAATTGCATATTAGTTTATTCACTCAAATTAGTATATTTAGTGCATGTTAACTTGGTTTCTTTTAATCTAGAGTTAAATAGCTTCTCTTGATTTAGTAATTAAGTTCTAATGCGTTGTATCATCTTCATGAGACAATAACTTTAAATCCAATAAGGATTTTAACTAACTAGTTCATCATTTTAATCAAGGATTGTTGCTGAGACTAAAATTACAGAATATTTCGACAACAAAGAGGTTGATTGTCTCTGTTATTCCCTCTTGAGGTGGAGCTCGAGTATAGAGTCCAGTCTTAGTTTTGAGTTTAAGAAACTGAGTCAAGGATAGGGGCTTCATCAAAACTCATCAAAAAGTTGGTCAAAATTGGAAAAATGAGTTGGAACGAATATTAGTGGCTCTTACACCATCAAAATAAATCACATTGCAGGAGAGAGACACACGTCGAGTTCAGTGAAGAGAGAACACACCCAGTTTAGCTCGTCAAAAGTTTTCATGGTAGAGGAACAAGCAATACAATGTCGTTTCTTGGAACTCTAGGAAATTTGATTACAACTATGGTAGATAGTATAGGCACTGGTGGATAAGAAAACATCTTTGTACATCAGAGGAGGCTTGTAAGGATAGAGGAGTTTGCCTTCGTTAATCAAACCATGGAGATAATAAAGAGCCCGATGATCTGTGATTTGTCAAAATTATGCGAATTTATTAACTGCAAAACCTAGGTCTGATCGAGTAAGAAATAAATATTGCATGCTTCTAAGGTTAGAAAATAATATAAATCATATGCTGAGATCTCATCTAATAGTTTAACTTTTTAGGTAAAATAGTTTCTTGATATGATATCAAAATCTTATTGACCCAGCGATTACGAGTTCAAATCTCACCACTCTCATTCTATTTGATAAAAATCAAACACAAGACAATGTGTATTTGTGCAAGTTTCAAGAACAAAAAGTTTTCATTTGAAAAGGTGTATTAGAAATTAATATAAATCATATTTAGAGTCTTACGTAATAGTTTAAGTTTTAGGAAAGATGATTTCTTAACACAAAATACTCTTTTCAAGAGATTAGTTTCTAACATCTAAACAAAAACAAAACAAAAAAATTGGTTAAGCTGGATGTAGATAGGGCATTCTTTGTTTTACTAACTTGACTGAAAAACATTAAAGTACGGATTTGGATGCACATGGGAAACATAATTTAGAATTAAGATACATTTGGGTTGAATTGATAAACAATTCAGGCAGCTTCTAGGTTAAATCTTGATGAACCCTTTTCTTTTATTCTATTTTCAAACCGAATATATATATATATATATATATATATATATATATATATATTTAACTTGCTGAAACAGCGTGATGGCCAGTTAATGGATTCCCTTTGGAAAGCTCCCAAAAACAAAAATAATGTAAATAACACAACAGCTTTGGCTTCAACACCGGCCAAGATAAGCAATCCGCAGGAGTCTGATGTTTGTGTATACAATTGTTTTTTAACTAAATCATCAGAACATTAGGGCACATTTTCTGAGAAATATCATGTGCATATTTCAGATTTTCTTTTTCACTTTTGGCTCTGTATCGATCACGCTCTGTAATACAATGTGCTTGGAAATTTATATGCTGAATGTTTTGACCAGGAAGCAAATCAGTCAACCCAATCGAGGAATCAGTGTGTGTGTAAAATTCAAGCTCATGATTTGAAAGGGTTCGAATTTCTCATCTTTTCCCATGCAAATCCAGCAGGGTTTTTCTAGGTTACCGTGAGCATTACGTGGATTCAACTCTGGCTGGCCATTAGGGTACGGATTAATTTTTTCTGTCTGCATGAGAACATTATATTTTTATAATATTTGAGCACCGTCAGGGATGCATCATGCCTATTAAAGAGTAATTTAGTTTTGCTCTTACATTTTATACCACGCATTTGACTCGAATCTGAACGGCTAGTATATTATATATTTTCTATAAAATCGGTCTAATTAGAATTAAAGATGCGATGAATGCGCCAAATCAAGATTAAATTGCAGAACTTGGGCTAATAATCAATTCATTATTTCAATATACATTAGTGAAATGGATATAAGATACCACTAATGTTTCTCCGATGATATGTCATTTCCTAGAATATATTATTTTTTTTATACGAGGAAACCTCGCCTTTAGAAATTATATTTTGTGTATTCAGGTAAATAAATAAAACTTCGATTATCTCATATTCTTAAAAGAAACTAGATTATATCATGATAAATCATAAGTAATAATTTTATATAGATTTTTTTAATTTTCTTAATTAGAGAGATTCATAATTGATTACAAGTGTTTACATGAATACGAAATGATGTGATCGATTTAATGTTATGATATAGAAAACAAATCGACAACAACATTTTTGTAAAATGAAATGTTATGCTTGTTTCATTATTCCATTCTTGTAATCAAAAGGAAAACATTTCATGTTTTTTTTTGTTTGATCAAAATTATAGCTTGAAGTTTAAGATTGCACAATTTTCTTACATTGCATTTATAAGAAACTATATTGTATAAAGTAATTAATAAAAAAAGAAGGAAAGGAATATGCAATAATAAATTAATGTTTTTTTTTCTTGAAAGAAGGTTGAATTAATGTACTTTCAGTTATTTAATGAAGATAACCATCTTTCAAGTGCTTAAATCATATTCTATTTCTTTGTTAAGAATTTGTACTTGAAACCCTCTGAAAAGGCAATTCATATCTTGAAAATTGACATTCATGATTACAAAAAAAAAGGAAATTTAATCATGTGTTTGGTGAGTTATGATATCTCAAACTTTGAAAAAACTACATATTCTAGTACAATATATTGGAAACAAAATTAGGAATGTGATTACCTTCTGAAATGAAAAGAATTAAAGATGTTAAGAATTTTTTATTTAAATATTCATCTTTTATATTAATAGCCTATTATTATTATTATTATTATTATTATTATTATTATTATTATTATTATTAGATTTTCTTGTGGTTATAATAAAATAATTAAAATCTATTTTTGGATTTATTTCAATACATCAATTTTTTTTTAAGGAAATATAATTTCATGGACACTAAAATTAGTACATTATCAGTGTAATTTTCAGTATAATTAAAATAAAAATATATTTAAAATTATCTATAATTTCATGGATCCTAATATTGGTACATTATCAAAGTAATTTTCAATATAATTAAAATAAAAATTAAATTGGATGAAAATATTTTAGTCATTATTGAATGTTCAAGTAGTATTAGTATCTGTTTGAAAGTGTAGTTGAAGTTACTTTTAAAAGTATTTTTTTATTTAAAAATGTGTCAAAATAATTTTTTTTAAATTATTTTTAATATCAGAACATGAAAATGATATAAAAATACCAAATTTTTTAATTTAAAGTGAAAAATAAAAGTATACATTTTTTAATTATTTTCAAAAACACTTTCCAAACACATTCCCAAACACCCCATAGTCCTCACTAATTTATAGATTTTCTAACAAGTTTTCTAAGCTTTACCCTGTCTAGTTGTCTATAATAAACCTTTTTAAATATATATCGATCTTAGGAATATCTTACCGACACATATTAATAAAGAATATGTAGCACTACTATTGATAAAAGAATTAAAAATTCGATAAGATATCAAAACTACTCTTTAATATAAAAAAAATAAGATAATTTTATTTTTTAAAGCTTTAATATAATTATAAATTTATTTTCCAATCCACATTGAATCCTTGAACAAACTTGCAAATGATGTAAAAAAACATCATCAAGGATTAACTACAAAAACACATAAAAAAATCCATAAATTTTATATCACATATATTTAAATTCATAATTATATGACCCTTATAGATACCATGTTATTATTATTAAAAAAATAAAAAATAAATATGGAAAACAAATTATCACCAATGTGATTTCACTAAGGGCAAGTTAGAAATATATATTTTTGGAATAACTATTTAAGGAAATAAGAAAGATTAGTTAGTCAATTCATTAATTTTTAAAACAAGTAAAGTGTGTATTTATATTAAAGAAGAATATCTCATCAATAAATTAGACTCCAAGTTTTAAAGGTAAATGGTAAATTTAACTAAGAACTCCAATATGAGCATAAAGACAATAAAGACATATCTTGAGAATTTTGTTTTCAATAACATATCAATATCATGTTCTCAACAACTATACATGCAGAATATGGAATCAAGGGAATGAAAAAATTAAGAGAAAAAATTGATAATTTAGTAGAAAATATTTTGTACCTAGTCATGAGTTTTTATAATTATATTCAATGTGTTTCTTATATATGATATTTGTAATATGTGATAATCTTGGTATAAAAAGAAAAATTACATAGCATGAAAAACTTGTCTCAAACTAAACCTAGAAAAATATATCTTCCTCCTCTACAAGTTGATTATCGATGGGATACTTGGATTTCAAGAACACAAAACAATTAGAGCTTAATAATTTAGTAAGAACATTCATTATCTGATTATTAGTGGCAATAAATTGAACTTATAGTTAATTTTGTAGAAAATATTGTCTTTTTTTCTTGAGTTCTTAAAGTAGATTCAATTTGTTTCTAATATAGTACGAGTGTATATATATATATGTGATAATCCTAGTATAAATAGAGAAAGCATGTCTCAATGAAAAACAAGAAAATTACAAGGAAAAATATATTTCCTTGTATGGTAGGAAGCCTCGTGTGCCTTCTCATTAGTATTGGACTTTAAGATGCCCTTGCAAGTTGATTATGGGTGGGAAACTTGGATAAAAAAAAATCAAAATGGGTAGAGCTTACTAGTTTAGTAAAAGCATCCATTATTTGATAATCATATGTCAAAATGTATCTCCTTATTCAACATGTTTTAAGCAAGTATGAAAAATTAGATAGACCTTAAGATAAATTGATCCAACAATATCATCTTATAAGATAGAAGAAGGAGAGAATGAATGACCAAGTTCAAATAATAAAAGGGAAAAACGTTGTAACTTAGCAACTACATCATCAATATCCTTTTGTCTAACCTTTATAAAAGATCAAACAATAATGTTTTACCTATTAGACATCCAAGAGTCAATGTTATAAACAAAACAGGTAGCAAAAATATATTATAGATATTCAATCATTAACATTATCAACTTAATCCTAATCATTGAAGTCATGTAATAGGAAATAAAAAGATGTGGTACAAGTTAAGCTAAAATAAGATCATAAATATAATGTAAGATACATTTAATGAGAAGTATATGGTCTTTAAAAGAAGCATGTATGAATCTGTTAACCTAAATAAAATATATACATATATATTGAAATGTAGAATTTCAAGCCACTTAATGATTTAAAATAGGGTTATAATAAGCAAAACCACTATTAGAAGTGGCGAAATATGAGAACCAATAATTATCATTATGAAAGTTAGCTGACATAAGGATATATCAACCTTATGCATAATGTTAGAGGCATAATAGGATTAGGAGAAGATTACATTGTATCTCGGTATAAAAAAGTAACTCAAATTAAGGATTTTGAGCAAAGATGAGTAATTTGATGAAACATTAAAGAATGATAATTACTTGTGACAATGATATTGTCAACATAAACTACAATATAGATACATATAGTCGAGGACCTATATATAAAAAATACCTGATAATTTAAGATTCACTAAAGCTAAACTTAACAAGAATTTTTTAAGGTGATCAAACCATATATGTGGTGCTTGTTTAAGTCTATAAAGAGACTTGGGAAATTCTCATACATGAGAATGAACATAGATTTTTCTACGTATAAATATTAGTCTTAAGAAAACAATTAAGAATGGCACCATGAATATGCAATTGATGAATAAATTAGACTTCAAAAATACTAAAAGCCAAAACTTGTTTTTGAGATGTATGAAACAAATAGAAAAAGAAAACTTTTTTTTTTTGTTAAAACATTAATTTATTTTTGAGATATTCGGTCATAAGCAACACATAAAAAAACAATATATTTTTTTATAATTTTTTTGTAAAAGCATGTTTGACAATAAATTATTTTTCAAAAAAATTGTAACAGACCCAAGTGTGTGTTGGACAAGTACACTCCTCAAGTTAAAAACTTCACACAAAAAGAATAACTAACCAAACATATATTTGTTAGCAAGTCAACTCAGTTAAAAACTTAGATGAGTCAACTCAACTGCTTAGCCAAACTAGTTGACCCCTTATCAAGTTTACTTGGTAGGGTAAACCTAAAAACAAACTAAAAAAACAAAGAAAAAACAAAACATTTTAAAATAAGAAAACACAAAAACTTAATTTTTTTTCCAGTTAAAATGGATAAAGATTAGACAGGGTGAAGAACACAATGAATGTTCATCTTAAATCTAAGCAAAACAAAATCATTCCAGACTAGTTTATATTCAAAGAGAGGCATGGCCAAGATCGAAATCATGCTTACAGTCATAATCGAAGATCTATTGACTTTGATTTTCAATTGAATTTTGCAATTTAGAAGAAATAGGTTTGGTTTTTAAATCGAAACCCTTAGAATTAAATCTTTTAAGCAATATTATTAATGTAACACAAGCTCTGATTATTTGCTAATATTGATGCTTAAATACAATTATACCATAACAAACCCAATTAAAAGCTAAAACTAATACCTAATACAAAATATGCTTAAACAAAATAACGTCTAAAAATTAAAATTTAGTTATTTCTTAATACCAAAAGCAAACTCTAAAACATTATCAGTTTGCATTTATAACGCCTGAAATGTATAATTAAAATTAGCATGCTAAACAACAATAATCCTTAAACTAATCAAAGATAGCATACTATAGCTAACAATTACATTAAACAATGAGCTATAATCATTAGGCAGACCATATGGACTCCATTTTCATTGATTTCAGAAGGTATACCTTCTTTGTAATTCTTTTGGATTGACCGCTTCTTTCTTCATTGATTTCATATTCTTTTTGCTCCTTTCTCCTTTGTTTTTTTTTTCTCTTATCTTCTTTTTAATGCTCCCTTGATCCTAATCCTTTAGGTTTGATATAGGAGGTGTATTACTTTTCATTGGACCTTTTCTTACTTGATTGGGATGTGTGTAGCCTCATATTTAATTGTTTGAAGTTGCCAACCCAATAAATTATGATTTCAACCTTGTGGATGGTGGAAACACCACATTCAATTGCTTAAAGGTGTATAAATGATGTTATTTTGGCTATCCCTTAAAGTTATGGTTTTCTAGACTTGGAATTGTTTATTGCACCTTTCAATTTGTTCAATTACACCCTTAATTTTACAATCTCACCCCTCGTTAAAATTCTATTTGATCTTAGATTTGAGTGCTTTTTCCACTATAGTTTTTGGTTTTGGATTTGAACAACTTAGCCCTTGAAGCTATATCCATTCTACAAATTCATCCTTGGTCTTAAATTTGTTTATTGAAGTCCTTAATTGCCTCTTTTAATTTGATTTTGATCCTAGATTTGAGTGTTTTTTCCACTATAGTTTTTGGTTTTGGATTTGAACAACTTAGCCCTTGATTTGTCCTTGAAGTCATCTATTGTGGACCCTGAAGCCGCATCTATTCTACAAATTGATCCTTGGTCTTAAATTTGTTTATTCAAGTCCTTAATTGCGTCCTCTTATTTTATTTTTATTTAATTCATTCTCTAATTTAAATAATTTAGCCTTTTAATGATCAATTTTGTCCCTCGAGTCTTGCATTTTGAATTAATACCTTAATTCTTCACAAAACTATTTCCCTTTACAATATAAACCCTTAGTTGATATAAACCTTTTTTTCTTAGTAATTACAAGGTATACCTAAACCACAACTATTTCAAAAAAAGAAAAAAAATATTTAAAATAAGATAGTTTTAGAATATAGATATAGATGATGCTATTTTAGTTCTCTATTTTTTCTAATTTTAGTTTGTCCACTTTATTTGTATTCGCTTATACTATAATCTTCATTTGAGGATCAATATTACATTTTCCTTTTTGTAAAAAAAATAATATTAAACAAAACATAATTAGTGATGGTACAAAAGAATTGTATTATTATTAAACAAGTCATAATAATTAATAATATAAAAAATGATACAATAGTAAAATAATCGAATTAAATTAAAAAACCATAATTAAAAACAAAACAAAGGAAAACCAGAACCATGAATATTTATTCGTATAAAAGCTGACACAAGAGCCTTGAATGAAGGGAGTGGAGACCAAATTCTGTAGAGTTCATCGTGAGAGCTGTTTGCAGATGCTAACAACTTCGACATTAAATCCTCTTTTAAGGCATTCAAGCATTTCTTGGCCTTTTAGCTTCCCGAACCAAACCATCTTCAATTTTCGACTTCTGTGGAACAGAACTGTGGGAGTCTCTCCTAAGAAATTGCTTGAACCACTTGACTGAATTCTTAGGATATCGTTTCAAATTGTTGCTGTAATCAACATAGTACAGGCCGAACCTCACAGCATAACCACTTCCCCATTCGAAATTGTCCATTAAAGACCAGGCAAAGAATCCCTTAACATCAACACCATGCTCACTGCAAGAAATAAATATTGAATCCCACTTAGATGGATTCATTTGGTAACCTGATAAAATAACTGTAGATAAATGAAAAGAACTAACTCACTTGATGGATCTCAGAACATTCTTAAGGTGGTCTTTGTAAGACTTTTCTCTCACGGGATCATTGAGAGCTTCCTTCAGTGATAAAGCATTGTTATTTACGTCATCAACCCCTTGAAAAAACCAGTAAATTGTTAGTGAAATACTTAGAAATTTAGATATAGCATAATCCATGATCATTTATCTCAACCATACCATTCTCAGTAATGTAAATTGTTGGACTCTTGTATTGATCTTTGGTGTAGTTCAAAAGCTTGCGTATGCCTTCGGGATAAATATAAAG
Source organism: Salix dunnii (assembly GCA_015731905.1). NCBI lineage: Eukaryota > Viridiplantae > Streptophyta > Magnoliopsida > Malpighiales > Salicaceae > Salix > Salix dunnii. The sequence goes on along the minus strand of JADGMS010000023.1, from coordinate 25,041 downwards.
CCATTTCACACCAGCCTGTGGACCTATCGGGATTCCATTTCTCTCCCCTACAGATATATAAAAAGGGAACAACAAGGTAAATGAATGTAATAATTATTGATAAAATACCATCTAATTGAAGAAATCAATCATTAGTTACCAGTCCAATTAGCGCGAGCATCTGACATGAACCCAACGCTCTGATAATCTGCATCAATATTTTGAGCATAATATGTTGTGTAGTAATTAATTCCAATGAAATCATACGATCCCTTCAGCATCTTAGATTCCTCGGAGGTGAACTTAGGCAATCTTCCACCAACAAAATCATGCATGTTACGTGGGTAGTCACCATTGGTTAAAGGATCCATAAACCTGTCAGCATAAAAGAAAAAAAAATGAATACCTTCTGTTTATATATATCAATTCATGTAATCATCTAAAAACTTGATCTTTTATCTAAAATAATTTTTTAATATGATATCAGAGTATTATTGACCCAAATAATTACGAGTTCGTATCTCACAATTCTTAATCTATTTGATAAAAGTTAAATACAAGGTAGAGTAGACATGTTTACAAGCTTTAAACCTAAATGATTTTTACTTAAAAAAATATGCTAGAAAATAATATAAATTATAATGTGAAATCTCACGTAGCAACTATAAATTTTAGAACAGAGGGTACTTTTGAATTTGATATATGTATATGTATATGTATATGTATAAAAATACTAACCAACCAAGCATGAAATCAAGGCTTCTTTTGGTAGCAATTTGATCAGCTTCACTGTTTGAGTAAGGTTCGAACCAATGGGAAACAAGTGTTATGCCAATCTGTCCTCCTTGACTCGACTGATACTTCTCCCTGTATAGCTTCACCGCCGCAGCATGAGCAAGCAACAAATGATGGGTAACCGTATAAACTTCGGTGGCACCAGTGTTCAAGGATCGGTGTGGATCATTTACAACGACAGAAATTCTACCCGGTGCCATTGTGCCCAAGTCATAGCCTTGAACACTGAACATCCATGGCTCATTCAAAGTAATCCACTTCTTCACTCGGTCTCCAAAATTCTTGAAACAAAGGTCGACAAAGTCTCGGAAATCATTACTGAAAATCGGATCAATGTTTTATGTGAGAAAAATTACAGAAATGTTTTAAATTTTAGAGAAGCATAGGTCTCCAAAATGACTGGTCAGTAGATTATAATATCTCGAAGCCAAAACAAGTTTGGATATTGGAAGCATAATTAACGGAAGGTTGTCTCTTACACAATGTTAGGACTTAAGAAACCACCATATTTATCTTCTAAAGCTTGTGGAGTATCCCAGTGAAAGAGCGTAACGTAAGGCTGCAACCCTACATATTACAGAACATCAGAGAATCAGATCGAGCGCACATGTTAAACTTTTTGTTGTATAAGATTTTATGCAATATATTATGATTAATTGAAGGGAAGGGAAAGATTCGAACCATTTTTAAGGAGGTCATCGATGAGATCGTTGTAAAACTTGATGCCTTCTTCGTTTACTCCAGCACTTAGCCTGCCATCTGCGTTTCCCAAAACCAAATCCAATGATTAGCTATACATCCAATGGAAATTCACAGGATGAAAGCAGATGTCACATTCAAATCCTGCCAAGGTTATTACCACGTCAAGAGCAAAATCCCAAGAACAGGAAAACTTACGTGGTAATACTCTAGACCAAGAAATGGAGAATCTGAAAGCATCCATTCCCATGTCTTTCATTCTTTGCACATCTTCCTGTAACATTTATCAATTCTTTATAAGAACAGTTATAATCAATCAATCAGAATATAGTAGCTTACATGCTATAGTTGACCACAGCCAAAATATGATGAAGAACTCCCACACGTACCTTGTAGCGATGATAGAAATCAACAGCTACATTTCCGTTGCTATGATCGTTTATTCTCTCTGCAAACGTTGAAAATAGTGTTATTTGAAAAGCTCTGTCGAATTATAATCTGCCTCAGATCATTGAAGTATAATTTTTATTGAGAGAGACTAGTACGTACCTGTATGTTCCTCAGTGAAAGTGTCCCATATAGCTGGTCCTCTACCATGTTTGTTTGTTTCACCTTCATACTGTATATCATAATAAATAATAATGAAAAATTAGTAACATAATTACTATTATTTTAAACAATGTTCTGCTGTCCTAATTACTGCACCAGAAGCAGCAAAATTTAGAGCATGTACCTGGTAAGCGGACGATGATGTTCCGAAAACAAAATCATCTGGGAAGGAATAACGGGAGAAGTCATCAATGCTTCCCATTGCAGTCTAAGTATTGAAGCTGGCACGTAGATAAATAGGATTAGATATAATTATAAAGGCTGGCTGGCTGGCTAGGAGAGGTTTGTTTGGATATATAAGAATGTTTGTATATGGGCAGAGCTAGATTGTGTGCTTTTCCTTTTCCTTGATGGGAGAGATGGAGAGTTACAGAGCTATTGCTTGGATGTACGGTGATTTAGAGATCTGATTCAAGATGGCATTGATGGAATCACCATTTTATAGGGACTTCCAGCGAGTAAAAGCAGCCTTTTCCTGACTTTTCTTTAGCGTTTTCTTTTTACAGGATTAATTCTTTGACTTTGACAAAGTTCTCTCACAATATTTTTCTTCATTTCATTTTTTTATTGTTTTCGTGAGAAAGCATTACTTCATAATTTCTTAGAACTTTCAAATAATCAAAATAAGTTTCTGGGTTTGAGGAGGAAGAGAAGACTTATTGAATAAAAGAATTCAAATAAGATGGGTGTTCTGCATGGATAAACCGTGCATGCATACAAATCAACAAGTTGCCTCTGCATGGTCCCATAACAATTGTGGGTGACTTCCTAACACCTTTCATTTTCGTAGAATCCACCGAGCTATACGAGCCTCTTTATATATATATTAAAGATTGTGATTTATTAATTATTTTATACAAGTTCACAAGGATAGGTTTTGAAAAATCAAAATCTTCAGCGGAGAAGCTCACCCCACATTTCTCAAAGCCCTTATCCATTAGCTCTGATTTGAATTCTTATGCTTGTTTCAAGGTCAACAAAAAAGAAAACCCTCATGACTTTGTTCTTCTCATTTACATTATTTTATTTCAATCATTCATGATAACTATCCGCGCATGTTATGGTTAATGTTCGATCCTTTCTTTCAAAGCATCCACGACACTAAAAAAAAAACCCTAATGATATCTACCAGCTCACGCAACGCTTGCCCCCTCCGAATCAAAGTCTAAGTTACCTCTTTGAACCTGTGTTAAATAGTTTATTTAAATCTGAATGTGAATCTTGTCTATGATAAAAATGTGTTTTGTGAATCTTGTCTTGGCCAAACAGATTCCATATGATGATTTCACATGTCAAAAACAAGGCACTTCAATTCCTTAATTCCATGAGGTAATTAACTACTCTTATTATTTGATGTTGACAGAAGTTCTTGATAAATACTTTTAAGGTTAATATTTTCTGGATAAGTTTCCAATACTTTTAGTCTCCAACATCTTATGTCCATCTCATAATTTGAATTAATGTATTTCTTTATTAATTAATTAAGCATTGTCATCTTAGATTTTCAACTCATCAATTTCGGGCATTCAACTAGTTGAGATTGAATCTATGTAATTAAAAAGTTGTGTTTTTGGACCAGTTGTTTCTTCATACTTGCAAAACCCTAATATAATCCATATAAACTATACACGATGACTTCCTACAGTTGCTTATGTAGGGTAGATGAATCGCTGTCATATCTTGAATTCAATGTCCCATCATTATCTATGGTCGAGATTCAATTCTATACTTTAAAAACAAATTAATACCCTCTATCATAACTCATTTCTGGGTTATAACCCAAAATCTATCTAAAATAAAATAAAAATAAAAAAATAAAAAGGGACTGGAGTTGATAGAAAAATCAGGTTGTTAATTTTGGACTGTTTAAAAAACCCGATCATACCTCTTTTATGCCAAAAAAAAAGGACAATGCAGATACAATGCTAAAATAATTTATTATTGGATAAATCTGCGTAAAAATTAAGCTGAAAGGCGTAATTATATTTTTATAGGCCAATATGATTTAATCATGAGCCATTTTAAAGTATAATTATGTTTAAGAGTTAATTTAGGGTCCAATTGAAGGATTTAATTAAGTGCAAGGACTTAATTATACTTTAAATTGGTCAAATTAATTTTATTAAGGGCTTAATTGATAAAAAAAATCAAGTTCTTGAGCTTATTTCAGGTTTAATTGAGAAGTTTAGAACTTTCAAATACCAAATTCAATTTTTACTGAGTTAATTGGATGAAGTCGGGGGTGAACTTGAAAAAAAAATTAAAAGTTTAATGGTCAAGTGAGGGTCCAATTGCATAAATCTAAAACCAAGGAACAAAGTAAAAAAAAACGCGTAAAGTTAAGGCTATTGTTGAAATTTTAGTGGTGATATAATTGCACAAATTTAAAAGTTTAAAGTCAATTGGGAGCGCAATTAGAAAAATTACAAAGTGAGGGACCAACGAGGATTTGCACCTTCTCCCTAATCCTGCATACATGACTACATTGTTTAGTCATCTAAATAATACAGGCACGTTGTTGCATGTGATGAGGAGGCAACCCATCGTTGCATGTCATGAGTAATCGGTTACCTCCTTCGTCTATAAAAAGATAGCACAAATGAAAATACAGGGGGGGAATGAACAAAAACAAACAAACAGTGACAGTTACGCCACTAGCAGAGTAGCGACTTCCATCCCAGTGCTGGCAGGTCATCAGCATGCCCCTCCTTTTACTAGCTCTGGTAGTCTTTCCCTTCCTCACCATCACCCACGCAAAAAAAAAAAGAAACAGATCACACATACATGTTCTCTATAGAGGAGAACAACCAGCGGCATTTTCCACCTTCAACAGGACCATCACCTTCTTCCTCAGCACTGGCAACCCCTTCTGTGTCCTCCAGTAACAATAGCAGACCTCCGGCGATACGTAGCAACCAGCTTCACACCCGGCATTGTGTGAGCTTTTTGCCATCAACCACCACTATCATAACCCAATATTTGGGTTATTTTCTAAAATCTATTTTAAAAATAACAAAAATAAAATAAAAGGGGTTGATGTTGGTACTAAAATTAGTGTAGAAATTTTGGAGTTTTTGAAAGCTCGGTCTTACCTCTTTTATGCCCAAAAATTAGAGAAAATGCAAATTAGAGGTAAAAATTAAGCCGAAAATAATAATTGTATTTTTTATAGGCCAATTTGATTTAATCATGGGCCAATTTAAAGTGTTATTATGTTTAGAAATTAATTTAAGGTCCAATTGAAGGATTTAATTATATTTTAAATTGGTTAAATTAATTTTATTAAGGGTTTAATCGATGAAAATCAAGTTCTTCAGTTTAATTTGGGCTCAATTGAGAAGATTGAAATAGAAGAACCAAATTGCTATTCTACCTTCTCCAAAATTGTTGCAGCACATAGTCATGCCTCATGCCTTTTTCTGCCTTGCCTGCTGATTGTGCCATCGCTGACAAGCCACCACTGCAGGCACGCTGTTGCTGGTAGGCCACTTGTGCCACCGTCGACAAGCCACCAATGCAAGCACGCCGTTGCTGGAAGGCCACCTGTGCCACCATTGACAAGCCACCACTATAGGCACACCATTGCTGACATGCTACTGTCGACAGCCACAGGAGTTGCCACCGATGCAGGCAAGTTATGCCTATAAAAAGCGAGAAACAAACCATGCATAGGGAGGAAAAGGAGAAAGGAGCAAAATTTTTACGTAATAGAGGGGTAAAAAACCAAAAAAATCACGCACGCGTTGAGGAAGGACCAGAGAAAAAAAAAGGAAAAAAAGAGGGGAGAACGGGGAGAAAACCAGAGAAAATATTCAGAACCAGAGAGGAGAATGAACGAAGAATTTGCAAACATGAGAGGAAGACTAAGGAGCCACGTAGCCACCCTTCATCTTCCTCGGTGCCGATGGAGCTGTCGTCGATAGCCTTCACCGTGTGCTACTCCCTCTATCCCGGTTTGACAACCCCTCTCTCTCTCTGTAAAACCAGTCACTCGGTAGCTCTCTTTCTCCACTAGTAGTGGCTGGCTGACCACCCAACACCACCCTCATCACCATTAGAAGCTCCCCCCTCAATAACAACAACCCCACCATGGTCTTCAACGAAGCAGCAATGACGGTAATAGCAGCAGTAGCATAAAACCGATAACTTTCAATGCCTCCTTCGGCCACCATAGGCTACCATTTTCAATGTCACCACTACAATGAGAACTACCTCGACATCATTTGCCCAGCGGCAGTGGCAGGTGAGCCTTTTGTCACCATCGACCACCCTCCGTTTAACTGTTCATGTAACACGTGAGCAAAATTAATTAACTTACTATTCACGTGTCTTTAACAACCCGATTTTTTTTAATTTTTGGGTTGGGTTGCTCTCGGCACAGCCCAATTAGGTGGGTCGGGTCCAGCCCAGCATAGCAATGTTGGGCCCTTGGCCAACCTTGATTGGGTTAACCCATTTAATTGGGCCAGGCCTGACCTAAATTGTTGTTGTTGTTGTTATTTTATTTTATTTGAAAAAGAAAAAAATTAAAAAATTGCATTAAAAAAAACAAGAAATGTGTTGTTTTCTTGCATACGGCCAAATTACAAGGTTTTTCCCATCATATTTTTTTGTAAGAAAATGTGCTGTATCTTTCTCATAATTTAAAATGAAAATTGGATATTGTAATCCGTTTACGATTATCCATTGGAATTTGGCCAAAATATCAACAAAAAAAATTATTATTTTGTTTTAACTATTGGGGTGAAAAACTACATTCTAAAGTACACTCGTAGATCAAAAAGGTTTTTACTACGGTGTAAAATTATATTGTAAAGTACATCTATAGATAAGGAAAAAAATTATAGTGTAAAATTACATTGTAAAGTACACCCGCAGACCAAAAAAATATTTTTTTTAAATACAATGTAAAAATTTTTAACTTAGAAAAACAATCAAACAACAATGCAGCTTACCTTGGGTAGGGTGTACTAGGGTGATGCGTCTACTCCTTGCACAACAAGTCCCCTTACCTCGACTCTCATGGACCATTAGATTCCTAGTGACCGTAATACTAGGTGGTGACTCTTGATAATTATAGTCGTAATTTTCATGACTATAAAACACACTTCATTTTCACCACAGGTCGTTGTCTCCCTAAATCCAGGGATAGCAGGGAGCGGGGCGTGAAAAAAATCGTCGTTGCGACAACCACATTATTTTCTTCCTCAACACCGACAACCTCACTATGACCTCTAGCAATGGCAACTGTTCCCCCGCGACGGAGCAGTAACAGGTCTCTAGCACAGGCCAACTCTTTCGGCAACTCTCCCAACCACCACAGGCCACTACTTCCAACGCTACCACCAGCAGCAGAACCATCTCAATCTCCTATACCCGATGGTAGTGATAGGTACATCGATCATCTCCCTCCATCAACCCCCACTTTACTGTTCAGGTAATACATGAACAGCACAAGAGTAAATGAATTCACTTTGAATAATTTTTTGTTCTTTGGTCGGACCTGTTCTCAGCCTAGCCTAGTTGGCTAGGCCATGTCCAACCCAAGTCCAGCAGAGTTAGGCCCTTTTGGCCAAATTTGGCTGGGCTGACCTATTTAGTTGGGTCAGGTCTAGTCTGAATTTTTTCAAAGAAAAATACTATAAAAAAATTTTACATTTTGAAAAACAAACAAATAATGTGTTGTTTTCGTGATACAGCCAAATTCCAAGGTTTTTCCAAGCATATTTTTCATAAAAACAAATATAGCATATTTCTCATGTTTTAAAATAAAAATTGAATATCATAACCGGTTTATGATTATCTGTTGGAACTTGACCAAAATATATAAAAAAAACTAATAATTATTTTGTTTTAGCTATCAGGGTATAAAATTACATTATAAAGTACACTTACAGATAGTAAAAAAAAGGTTTCTAAATGCAGTGTCAAAAATTTTCAAACTTTAGAACGGTTAGGTTTTTGACTTTCAATGAGGTAAAGACTCTCTCAAGCAGAGAGATCTACTTCGACTTTCAATGAGGTAAAGACTCTCTCAAGCAAAGAGATCTACTTCGAGTCTTAGGATAGATCGACAAATAGAAAATCTGACTTAGAAAAATAATCAAACAACAATGCAGCTTACCTTAAGTAGGGTGCACTAAGGTGATGCGTCTTCCCCATGCATAACAAGTCCTCTTACCCAAACTCTCACAGACCATTAGGTTTTTTAGTGACCTTAATACTAGATGGTGACTCCTAAGATTTATAGTCGTAATTTTTATTATTATAAAACACCCTTTTCCACGCTTCATCTCTCCTCTAGGGATGGAAGTGCGTGAAAAAATATTGTCGCGACACCCTCCATCATAATTCAATCATATTGACTTAGTACTTGAGATTTGCCGGTTACTTTCAAATTAATCAATAGCCACATCCCAATCCAATTTGTTTTTTAAATTCTTTTTTCATGGCCAAATTAAAAATAGGTAAAACATGAGATTTAGTATAGTAGAGTATTTTTTGGCATATATAGGGTTTTATGGTAAATCTGTAATTGCAAGTGTATGTTTGAATTGTTCCATTTTATTCACTCGCTTTTGTTTGTTTAACATATCCATACATGTATAGATTTACGTTCCACTGAAATTTTGCAAACCCTTCAAATTTCTACAAATGATATGTTTTAAATAATATTATTCTTCAATTTCTAGCACTAATTTTTTTTCAGAAACAATGAAATTAGTACAAAGAATTCAATTCCTATACCTTTGAATAGCTTTGTGAATCTCATACTCTTATTGATTAAAAAATACATTGTGATAGAAGAGCAACATTATGTTTTGTTTTAGGTGGAAAAACAGCTATGATACTATATATTGTATCATTAAGCATAAAACCTTATCTAAAACTTAGGTTAGATATGTATTTTTAATCTAAGCTAAACCCGAGAATACCCAAAGATGTAGATTTGTATAAAACTCACTTACAATCAGACTCAAATCCCTAAGTATCTAAAATCAATTGATGTTTATTAACCCTAAATAACAAAAATATGAATTTAAAATAAAAATTTTAAGTTGCATCAAAATAAAAATAAGATAAAGAAGATTTATTTGGTCTTAAATGTTGCTGACTTTTATGTTTCCTTCCTAGACTAGGAAACTTCTTTTGAATGCTAAAAATTCTCACTTCTTTAAAAAGTAATCTAGACTTGGACTTCATGTCATAATAGAAAAAATAAGCCCAATGACATAAGGCTTAACACATCAGTCCTTTACAAAACTTGAATGGAACCCTTCTTAAACTTGGATTAAATGAATTAGAGACTACTCTTTAAACTCTATAGGTGTCCTTTCTCCCTATAGGTCTATCTTATTTCATGCACTCTAACCTAGCCCATTCAATGCTTCTTTAAGTCACTTTGCTCTAACTTTTATAATAGGCCCACTTGGCACTACCAATAGGCCATTTACGTGATTTTGCTCGATGTTAGACTGGTCCTTATCAACGTGCCTAGCCTCTCATTTTTATGTACAATATATCAACCACTCCTTTTGTGAAGCGAAAAAAAAAAAAAAACACATCATAACTCATTCTCTAATGTGTTAGATGATATGTCGTATGTTTGCTTAATGGGTCACCACCAAAGAGGTGATCAAAAAATGAGACAAGGATTTTTTCAACTCAAAAATATATTTTTAATCTATTTTAAACTAAAAGACCTACTAAAAATCCTCTTTATCTTAATAAACTCATTTCTCAACTCGAAACACCTCTAAATTGATCCAAAAATACAAAATTAAACTAGAAAGAAAATATTTTATAGCTCCAATCCACTTTTTATGACAAGAGGAGAGCTCATAAACATCTCAATAGAACTCATCACATCAAATAGAATTTGTTCAAATGAAAATCGTCTTGTTTTGTTATTGAAAATTAGCTAATCGTCAACATTCTCTATCGTTTTTCTCATTTTTTGATGGCTTTCTTTTTTACTCAAGTCTAGGAACATAAAATAAAGCAACTATAAAGGAAAACAGAGAAATTCCAAAGGTAATATACTATGAAAAGAAGCTAAATGTTAAGTGAAAAAAAAACAAAAGAGCTTAAATATCTACCACTAATAAATTTCAAATTGCGATCCCTAAATTCTAAATGCTCTGCAAACAGTGAAATGTTGTTTCCTTTGAAAAATAAAGCATGAACTCAATGTCGAGACAATTTTTTTGATTGAAATAACTTGATCTCAAGCAAATTAAATTAGATCTTAAAGCTCATATGGAATGCTTAATTTGAAAGAAAAAAAATTAGTTACCATAGTAAGAAAAGTAAAGGGAACAAAAAAGAGATAAGCACTATTTGAATCCATGATATTTATCCTTATATATATTATAGTAAAACTTGGACAAAAGTTTAGTTTTAATTTTAACTTTAACTTAATTTTACTTTATTGTTTCTTAATCTTTATAAATTACCAATTCTTCTTAGACAAAATTACCGCGCGCGCATTTCAAATCAAGGATAATTTATTAATTCAAACTTCTTTTCCCTTTATCTTATCTCAAATCCATGTTAAATTATTACCAAATAAAGTTTGAGAAGTCAAAAATGTGAAATCCAATTCCAAAAAAAAATCAACAAATTCAAAAAAATAATCAAATAAGCTTTTCAAAATTGCTCAAAGTTTTAATTGGACAAGAATAGTTTTTTCTATTTATTTATAAGGCACTTTAAGGGTTCAATTGGAGAAAATTGGTTGCATTTAAATGAATTAGGGGACCGGAGACTGAAATGTCAAACTAGCATGGTTTACGAGATTCTTTTGATTTAATTAAGACACTTTATAGTTTATTTTGGATTCAATTGAAAAGAATCAAAAATCAAGGACCATTTTGAAATTCTTATTACGAAAAACTATCCCCCTATATCTCATTACGTGTATTAAATATTGTATTATATTTACAGGCAGAGAGCAGTGTTGGTATACTACAAGATCTTTACGAAGGGACGAAGGACATTCTTAGCGTTGGGATGATCCCACTGCACTACAAACTCCCACCATTCTTTCGGATGTATAAAGATATTTTGAAGAGAAGGGAGAGCAGATGGCTGACCATTTTCAAGCAACGGAAGACATATTGGCATCCTCTTCAGCTTCTGACAATTTGCTATCCAAATATGTTGGAGAGAATCACAAACCAGTTTTGCACTGCAGATGCTTCTCAGTTCTGGTAATCCCCTTAATTCGAGATTTCTTAACGCTGGGAGCTTGAATTCACAGCTGCTACTGCTGTTTTCTTCACCCATAAACCCTTCTTCATCTGATCCTTTCCCTACTATCTCCTCCATTTTCTCACAATAAAGAACTCTGATGACTGTTAAGTTTACGAGGTGTGGTAGCACGAGACTAGGGAACAGCATCTTCATACTTCTACATCCATAGCAGTAGAACTCGACAAGACCAGAAAATATACCATTATAAGATGGCAATGGTGAGGGAGCAGAGCAGAGCCAAGAAGATGAAACCAAGCTCTCCATGCAATTGCTATCCCATATCCTGATAACCTCCAGATCAGTTGCATACTTTAATAGAGAGTAGACATCACATGAACATTTATAAATAACCAGTTCTTGAATGTCATTAGGAAACATGATCTGAAAATCTCCATCCATATTGATACTCAAATTACACAAAGCAACTGTTTTACTTCTGTGACAATCATCCATGATTCTACTATAGTCATCTTTATCCATTAGTCCTACAAAAATTTGATATGTGCTAAGTGATTGGGTCTTATCCTGAGAATGGAGATACTCCACAAAGTCCGATTCACCTTCAAAATGGCACAACAAAGTTTCCAACTCCCTCAAGCTTCCTACTTCCTTTCCTTTGACTGTTATCAGACAAGAAAGAAACTCATCCTGTAATACAAAGACTTGTAGGCGAGAGAGTTGAGGTAATATTCCACTAGGAAACTCCTTGTCACCACATCCATTCATCCTAAGATATCTCAGGTTGGATAGACATTCCATGCCCTGAGGCATCTTTTCAAGTGCAGTGCATGAGAGGTCTAACCTCTTCAGTGCCTTGAGCTTTTTTAATGATGGCACAAGCTTTAACTTCACACAACTTGTGAGCAATAATGCTGAGAGACTCACCAATTCAGAAACAGAATCAGGCAACTTTGTGATATTTGTATGAGACAGATTAAGAACCTTGAGTCTGTGCAGTTGCTCAAAAAAAGAAGCTGCAATGAATTCTAACCCTTCATTATTGCGTAACAATAGAGTTGACAGATTGGGACACTTTGGTGAATGGCTGGATGGAATTTCCTTGAAATAGCAATCCTTCAAGGAGACTCTCACTAGATCCTCTTTCCACATATCCACATCTGGTAATTCTTCAACACGGTCCCTGACCATAACTGGAGAGCTGGTTTGGAGTATTTGGAGGGCCATGTCCCTAATCAAGTCATGCATCTTGACACATCTACGGTGATAATGACCAAAACAACTTTCCAGCAAACAAACATTTTCAAGTTTATTAAGCATCGTGTGGCCCTCGTCAAATGCTGCTTGTCTGCTCCTCATTCCTCCAACTATTCCTTCATCAATCATATAACATATTAACTCCTCCCTTTCAATCTTATGATCTTCGGGATATAATGCACAATACAGGAGACATTGTTGTAGTGCTAAATCATTATCTAGCCGATCATAACTCAACCTCAACAACTGGAATACCTCATCTTCCATGTCTCTAAATTTTGATTCTTTCAATTTCTTCAATGTATTTCTCCACTCATGCAAATCATCAACTCCCCTCAAGCTTCCTGCCATTGTAATAATTCCCAATGGCAAACCGGCACATTCCCCTGCAATATCCACAGCAATTTGTTTCACTTCCGGAGAAAGTGCTACGTCATGTCCAAGTCTCTCAATGAACAAAGTCCAAGCTTCGTTCTTCGAAATAGGCTGCACTTTGATTGTGTGTTGGGTTTTCATCTGTTGGCAAACCTTTACTGATCGAGATGTAAGAATCAGCTTGCATCCCCTAACTTGGTCAGGAATTCCCAGCTTTTGTAAGTCAAAAGCCTTCCACATATCATCTAAAATCAAAACCCATTTCTTTTTCTTCGTCAATTCTTTTCTCAATTTGACAGCTCTGTGCAGCTCCTCGTCTTCATTAGAAAGATCTAAACCAATACATCTCGCCAAACTTTTCTGTAATCTGTTGATGCTGGTATCTTGTGAAACAGTAATCCAGAAAACATGATAGAAAGTGTCTGGTCTTTCTAGTAGCTGATTATATATATGTGTCACCAATGTCGTCTTACCAACTCCGCCCATACCATAGATGCCAATACTTGAAACGTTATCGTGCATCAACCAAGACCAAATAGTCTTCATATGGTCTTCGAATGCTTGACCCACCAGTTTTCTCGTTGGTAGAGCATCTCCATTAATCTCATTTGTGTTGCTTGCAAGCCCTCCAGAAGAGCTAGCTACTGCGCCAGGCTCACTATTGTTCCCCACATCATTTTTCTTCTTCTGCTCCTCCTCCTCATCCTCCATTAGTTCTGTCCTCACTCTAACCATGTCCTCCACAACATTCATAACTACATCATTGGTTACTAATGGAGCACAAGGTCGATCATAATATCTTCCATGGTCAAGACACCATGGGTCTTTTGGCTGGGATGAATTTACTCGAGGCTCGTCAGCTGGATTAATTGATGCTCCCTCATGAAATGTACCTCTCAGAAGCTCAATGTCTTCATCAGTTAATCTACTCAGCCAATGTTCGGTCTCTCCAACGAAAGGAGCATCTCCTTCCAGTATCATCACAGAAGATGAAATTGCTTCAGTGGCCTCGTTACTGCTCGAGCCTGCTACAGATTTACGTTTTTTTTCCGGAGGGCCATCGATTATTGCTGCTCGGACTGCACTTTGAACCTCTTCAGGAACTTTCTCGCAAATTTTAACACCACGCCCTTTCACACCTGACAGATGCCATTTGATCCTCGAAATGGAAGTATTCTCGGCAAATAAATGCCCACAAAATTTACATATCATGCCACCATTATTCATATCTTCAACATCATTCCAAAATGGATCATTTGATCGAACCATTTTTTCCTACAGAGAGTAAAAATCAAAGTATTGAATAAAAAATAATGGAAATTGAAAAAATAAAGTGTAAAGCTAAACCAATTAAGCAAACACAGAAGAGAATAATAATTAACAAAAAGATAATCAAGTCTGTAAGGCATGGATTATAAGAACTGAGAAAGATCAACTGATACAACCTTTTCTTTACATGTGAAAACAAAAACACCAATAAAATGAAGAAGATGAAGTTTAAGTACTTTACCTGGATTCAAGATGTTCTGCAAGAGCTGTGATTTGCTCAGACAAGAAGATCAGAAAGCTCAGGTCAGAGAAGAGATATGTTTAACAATAGCTTGGAAGAGTTTGATAGCTGTGACCTCTTCAACCTCAATAATGTCATCTTATGATTTAGAAATTATATTTCGTAATTCATTATAATCTATTTTATACATGGTTAGCATGTCAGGGGTTTGGCATCTTCGTGAGGTTGGCTTTGTTTTTTTTTGTATTTTTTAATTAATTATTATTATTATTATTATAGTCTCATGATATTAGTAGTATGTTGGGTAGGTTAACTCTTATTAACTCAAGTTATTTTTTATTTGATTTTTATGATATTTTAATCTCATAACTTTGGTCACTAGTTTGATGGGTTAACTCAGGTTAATTATTTTATTATTTTTTAATTTGTTATTTTAACTCCATCCTTTAATCTTGGGTTAATTAAAAATTCAGCTTTATAATTTGTTTTAATACACTTTATACAAGGGTATTATGGTCTCATGATCCGAATCACATATTTAACAGACTAAACTAGATTAGTCTGAATCAATTTAATATGTTGTTTTTTTAATATTCTTCTTTTAAGAAGAAAAAATATTGTCTTAAATTTTTATAAACAAACTATATTTTTACTAGTCATTTGAGTTGTTCTAGACACATCAAGTCATATTAGGTCAACTTCAACATAATTTAAAAAAAAAATTACTTGAAAAATGCTAAGAATGCTTGAATATTTCTTTTGTATGTTAAAAAAAATTGATTTTATTCATTATTTACTGTGGACCAACGATCTATTATACAAACACACACAATACACTAAAAGAGGTCGTGACATCAGGGGCGAGTTATTGTGCATTGTGAGACAAATCACTGTGGATTACAATAGTATTGCTCAATTTTTAGGTCGGTTCGGGTCGTTCGATTTGCCAGTTTGCTGGTTTTTTTCAATTTTACACAGTAAAATAACGGTTTTGTCCCTCGAAAAAGACAAAAAAATGTCTCTGGACCAAGAGGTTCCGCGATAATTGCACATTTTTGGCTAGTTCGGTCCGACCCGTTCCACCGTATTTTTTAATTTTTTATATTTTTTTGCAAAGTAAAAGAACTATTCTAACCCTCGAAAATGATAAAAATGAAATCTTGACGCGAGGGGTGCCACGGGAATTTCATATTTTTTAAAATGACTAAAAATGAATATAGTTCATAATAAAATAAAATTGATGACTTAGGCACAGGGATAGATCGGTAATTAACCATAATTGTTTATTATTTTTCTTAGAATATTATCGGTGTGTATGGCACACGTGATCAGCAGTATTTTGTCTCACACCCTGTTCTGGAGACGCATGAGGACTACTCAAGTCAATGAAAATGGGATTCTAGCGTCTCCATCGATGCACTGCAGCGTGGTCTTCCTCAAGGTGCCACGCGTGTTGGCAACCGGTGGCCGTGTACGCGACGGTGACCGATTAAAGCCTTTTTTCCTGTTTTCTCTCTTCCGCACCCAAAACTACAAAAGAGACCCCTATTTTTATTAATGTTTCACTTTAGTCCCTGTATTTTTAATTTTGCATATGGTCCTGATTTCTATTATATAAGTTTTTATTTAGCTCGATTAAGTCCTTCAATTGAAATTAATTATATATTAAGGTTTCACTTCAATCCTCCTTCTTTTAATTTCCGGATTGGGTTTAAATCCCTTAATATATTCGATACAGAAGTTTCAATTTTTATAATTTTATCCTTTGATTAAAATTGATAATATATTTGATTTTCATTTGGGCCCTTATACTTTTTATTTTTTATTTTGATCCCTTTCTTTCTTTATATTTATGGAATAGTCCCTACTTTTATCCATGTATATAAGTTTACTCTTAGCTTTGGTTTTTAATTTCTTTTTATTTCTTATCTGTTGAGGTGGTATTTTTTGAAAAAAAATCTTAAATTTTATTTTGTGTCTATAATCATTTGAAAATTTATATTTATGTTTCTTTTTTCCCTTTTTTCTTTCTTTTAGTTTTTTATTCATTTTTATTATTATTATTTTCAAGTCAAATGAATTTTTTTTACCTCATAATTGTTATTTTTATTTTATTTTTTTGTTTGATCTTTTGTTAAAGTTTTTTGGATTTTTTTAGTCTTTTATTTTTTTCATTATTAACATAATAATAATAATAATAATAATAATAATAATTTAAGTTATTTTTAATCTCAACAGTTAAAAAAATTATTTGTTCCACCCGCAACGTAATGTGGGCAATTAACTAGTTTATTACTAAAGAAACTAAAACAGAATGGGTTTTGAAAAAGTATTTTGCAATGTTCATCTAGACTCAGATGCACTGTGAATTGGAATAATGAAATTACATAATAATATAATTAGCATTTTTATACTAAAACTAAACAAAAAGGTCACTTTGGTTGAGTGGCTAAGGCTCGTTCCTACTAAATACACGGGAGTTTGAACCTCCCAGACGACGAAAATGATTTTGGATTTTTAATTTTATATTATCATATCATTTGTATTAAGTATAATTTGTATACTCGGTTGAACAACGAAGTTGCTTTGGCCGAGTGGTTAAGGTGTGTGCCTGCACATGGAAGTTCGAATCCTCAGGCAGGAGACTAAATGATTTTGGATTTAAACAGATTTCACTATTCATTACTGAAAAGGTGATTTTCCTTTTTTCTAGTGTCCGGAGCAACTTATGGGCATCAAGACTAATCTCCGGATCTACTTTTTTTTAATATTTTTTTCCTGTTTTTTTCCACTTATATATTTTTTTTATAACCGGGGTGTCTGTGTCAAGCTACGCACACCACAATTTTTTTCCTAAAATGAACAATGATTTTCACTGTTCGTTACCATTTAGAAAGGTGTTTTCCCCTTGCATTTTTTTTTTTAACCGAGCATCCTTTTTTTGGTTTGTTTTCTTTTATAATCAGGGTGTCCAATATCACTTATGTGCACCATAACTAATCTTCAAATCCACTTTTTTTTTTACATTTTTTCTCCTATTTTTTTTGTCAATTATATATATTTTTTGGTTTTTATAACTGTGTTGTTATGGTCATCTTAAGCGCACAACAATTTTTTTTCCTAATCGCATATTCATGAAACAAATAAAACATGCACAATAATCAATCAGTCTGTTACACAAAACATGTGGCTCATTTTAACATAGTAATTTTGATTCCAATTATAGAATCTACCGATTAAATAATTATTTATATAGTTTTAATAATAGCAATATTCAATGACTTTTAGGCAAGGGAAAACCCGTTTCTAATAAATTCTATTAATTGCAATTTTACCAATTAAATATTAAAATAACCAATTACAATACTATAAAATCAATCAGTTTTCTACACAGAAAAAAAAATTCAGCACAGCGCGTTGGCAAGTTCGCTCGTGTATATATTTATAGGATAATGTATTGGACACCACCAAAGACTAAACTCTAAGCTCATGATATATATTCGTATGTTTCCTTTGATTATAACACTATGTCATTTCTTGGGGTGAGATTAACAAATTAGACCTGAATCAAGTCATATTTAATTTATTTTTTTTCACTTTTTTTATTTTGCTATGGAAATGTTGACCTTAAAATTGTTATGAGCTCTAAGATTCTTACATTATGGTTAAGGATGTGCATTTGATTTCCTAACTTTCTAGGTTCAAATTTTGAGGTAAGAACAAGTTTATCAAATTTATTCGAATATGCTAGACAAATGAAGGGTATTTTTAAAATTGTTAAAAAAAAACCCTAAATCCTGGTTAATATAAAATATGGTATGAGAATCTCTTTTACCATTTAATAAATTTATTATGAGCCAAACCTTGTTCTTTGTTTTACTTATAAATATTTTATATGGGAGTGTTTAGTAAGATGAATGAATTATACAAAAGTCTAAAAAAACTTACATATTCACCATGCATACACTCACATTTCCATTTCATTGTAGATTTGATTATTTAAATTACTATTTTACTCTTAGTTGACAAGCTTATAAAATATGAGTTTGGAGGCTAAGACTTTTTACTCATTATAGGAAAAGACAGGGTTACAATATTTTTACTTCTTTTACCTATATTTTAATTGCTTAATCACCCTTAAAAGAAAACAAATTTCCTTAGGTCAATGGGATTTTTGGGTTCTTAAATTCGTTTTGTCAAGTGCATTTACTTAGATGTCTCTAAGAACATAATCTTTCTTAGTTTTAAATGCACGAGCACTCTAGGTTTTTTGTTTTTTTATTCTAACATGGGGTCAATTGTGATTTGTTTGTTTAATTTATATAAAATAATATTAAAATTAAAAAATGGTTAGTGTATAGCAACATGCGCTAGCAATTAGCAATGCCCATGACTTTTGATTGCAATGTATTTGGTATAGCATAATTTATTAAGTTAGTTGGTTTTCAATTTCATCCCTTCACATTTGATTTTTATTTCAGATTTCATCCATATCTTTTTCAATTGCAATGTATTTTGTCTTGAATCCTTTATTGAATATTTTTTTCAATTTCATAGATTGGCATTTGAATTTTATATCAAATTTAATCTTCATTTGTTTTATTTTTATTTTTAGTTTGTCTTATCCTTTTTTTAATTTAAATTGTTCTTCAATTTTATCCATTATGATTTTTTAATATCAAATATGGTTCTCAATCTTTTCAAATTTATATTTTTTTTTCTTTTTTATCCTTTTTTATTTAATTTGTTTTTGAAATTTATCCCTAGTTATTTTGGTTGGCTAGGAATTTTACACTATTATTTTTTCAAGTTTTCTTTTTATGCCATGATCTGGCTGCATGATCCATGTCACAAGTTTTGAAAGTTAAGCCGGATTGGATTCGGTCATTTTTTATTTCATCCATCATTATTGGTTTTGTTAGAAATTGGTATTCTTTGTTTTTTTACCTTTTCTTTCTATAGAATCATGGATTCAACAAGTTCACCAGGTTTGGTTCATGTTCCCGATATCAAGTCTTAGGCCTTGGATTCAACAAGATCATCAAGTTTCATCTAATATTGATATCTTTTGCATTTAGTTCTTGTTGTTGTTGTTTTGCTTTATATGTTATTGATATCTTATTTGCTAATCATATTATTAAATTAACAAAGTTTATTAAACTTGTTTGAGTTAATAATCATAATCTTAGATTTTTTTTTTTTTTTGCCATTGATGTGCATAGCAATGCAAGGCTACATGTAACAACGTCGACCATTGCTCCTAGAAAGGTAGCATACTTGCTGCCTCAATAAAAAATAGTGAGCTAGTCTATGTATCTAACTAGACACACTAGCGAATGGAATCACCACTAATAGAGCCGCAAAACCTATAATGTCTTTTGTTTAGGATTTTAGTTGGATCTAACTAGAATAGTAACCAAAAAAAATTTAGAAAAAAATAGAGAGAATATTACTCTTGTGAAAAAATAAATTTTCACATAACTTTAATTTGTAATTAACACCAATAACAATTAAAACATGCAACAACAACTATAATTGTCTAATGAAGTCTCTATTACCAATATTGGGTTTCTTGAAAAGCACACAGGCAGCAAAAATGATAAAAAAAAATTATAGAATCCCAAGAATCTTGTTAGACATATCTAAAGTTTTGTAGAGTTTAAATGAATATTACATGAAGATCATACTTTTTTTCAAGTTTTGAATAATTGCTTCAAGGTTAGGTTGTCTCAAACTATAAATTGTCCAAGTATTTTGTCTCTAATGATAATCCATGTGAACCTCATGTGAGAAATATATTAAACCCTTTTAGGAGAAAGAAATTATTTTGTATTTGAGTACTAGTTTTTTTTTTATTTTGTGTTAAATCAGTTTAAAAATGTTATATTGTGCTGTCAAATGAAGAAAATAAGAGACGTAGCATTCTATTTATAAGAAAATCTAAAAATCCTATAAATGACAAAATATTAAATTTCCTCTTAAATAATATCACATATATTATTTTAGGATAATTTTTGAAATTTATTCAATCTGGATATTTTTTCTAGGTCTAGAATTGTAATCCACGATATTAATTACGTTATATTCTTCAATTTGTAACTAAAATCTATTCACAATCAACTCACATTTGATTAATTATCCCATTTTAATTTATAATCAATAGTTCTTATATGTGTGACTCATTTAGTTTTCTAACATAAATCATAATCCTAAATAAAATAAGATCAAATACGGTAAATAATTTAATTTATTATCAATTAAATAACTGATTGATTTATATTTAAAGAACAAGTACAATATATAAGCACTTTACCATGACCCTTTAAATATTAGAAAAATTATAAATGGTTGGACTTACCATTCGATTATCAGTTTCTCGATGTAATTATTATATCTTCATCAAGAATGTTTTGATTTAGATATTATAATATATCATAGAGTATATCTACTTTATTACATCTTTTATTCTTCAAAACTATAGTCATTAATTCTTTGAAAAAAATTTGAAACTCTCTTCGAATCTCATTTCATCTTAGTCAGAGATTTCACAATCAATTATACATTCATTAGTTTATATTGTATCCAATATGTGTTTATTTGTTACTCTTGATTATGATAACAAGTGGCCAGATCAAGTCTTAATACTATTTATATAAAATAATTTAGTTATCTCAATTGATGCAAATATTTTCCAAGATATGCTAAAATTATATTTGAATAGTTTACAACTTGATCTGGTAAGAACCAATCTTAGAGAACTAAAGTTATACACAAGGATCACTCTTGCCCACACTTATAAATAAACACGAAGAGCAATATAAAATTACAATGAAGTTGATCAACCATTCAAAGAGTTTGCAAATTCAATGAATAACTTAGTGTGGAAATCATTCAATCACACAAAAGATAGCAAGTATGATAATTTATTAATTTAAAATTAGTCTTTTTCAAAAAAACATTTGCAAAAAAATATTTATACTAGAAAGGATCCTAATTCTAATATGATATCCTAATGAATATATATAAATCTAATAAGTAATAATAATTTAATTCTCTCATATTTAAATAAACAACACGATATGTTTAAAATGTTCGATAATAATTGAAAGATAAATAAAACAATAGCCTAAATAATTTAAATAAAACTAAAGTTGTTTTCATAATTCATTAGGTAAATCAAAGCTTAAATCCAAACACAAAGTTATCGCTCATCGTATAAAAATAGAAAGTGTTCTATATATCTCACAATATTTATGGATGTGTACTTCCACCAACTAAAATCATATTAATATTCCATATATATCTCTATTTATGGCCAAAACAATTGCTAAAGTTCAAAACTAGCATATTTGGATCTTTTTATTGAGATTTTTTGTAATGTTTGAATATTTATCTACAAGTCTTTCTTGAATATAAATCAAATTAATCAGGGGTTGTACTTAATTATTTAATATCTTTTTGAAGCTCACCTTGACTAACGTGTCTTGAAAACATTCATTGAACTCTTCTTTGAGCCTCTTAGCCCTTAAGTCTTGTCACTTGACCAATTGGAATCTCTAAAGAGTTACTTAGTGAAGTTTATGGATTATTTTAAATAACTATCATGTGAGTTTTTCTATAGATATAAATGATCTCTTCATATATAATTCTCTTGGGAATCAGTTCAATATATATATATATATATATATATATATATATATATATATATATAACAAGTACCTATATGTTCATTTCATTCATCCCTCGTACCTCATCTTTCAAATTAATTTTTTTTTAAATATTGTTTTTAATTTTAAAAGAATATAATTGAAACATTCAAGTTAAAATATTAAAAATATCATTTAGATATCTGCATTGTATTATTGTTAAGAGATATAAATAATTACATATTTATTAAAATATTTAATTAAGCACAACAAAGAAATATTTAAAATTTAGGTGTGGTGAAGGCTATCTCCATTAATTATCCCAAGACTTGCAAGCTATTATTTTGAGAAACTATTATTTTGAGAACCAAAGCCAACGGTTTCCCAATTTTCTAAATTAATTAATTAATTAATTAATTATATTTTTATTGCACAACAAGAGAATAGCCAAGGATATCCTAAAGAGGGCCGAGTAAATGGGCCTCTTTTTCCTTCACAAAAAAATTTCAGAAACCTCCTAACAACAAATGCCAACGAAACCATCTAATTATCTATTTTTAAAGTTATTTTTAAAAATATATTAAAATAATATTTTATTTTTAAAAAATTATTTTTAATATCAATATATAAAAATAATTAAAAAAAAAATCTTTCTCCTTCACAGAAAAATTTCAGAAACCTCCGAACAACAAATGCTAACGAAACCGTCTAATTATCTATTTTTGAAGTTATTTTTAAAATAAAAAATATCAGTGCATAAAAATAATTAAAAACATTTAATAAATTTTAATTTAAAATAAAAAATTTAAAAAATATTTTTAAAAAAAAATTCTTTAAAATATAATACCAAGGCTAAAACTAATTAATTACCGCACTGAAAATGGATGATTGGAAAGAAAATAAAAATGTTTTTAAAAATAAATAAATAAATTCTTTTTTATTAAAAAATAAACAAATTATTTCATTAAATTTTAAAAAATCAATTTAAAATATAATTTTAACCACTACTTTTTAATGAATGGAAACTCATCCAAGATTCGTAGACCCCACTTGATTTGCATTTTGGTTAAGTGATGAGTAGTTACTTGATTATTATTTGTAAATATAATTAAAATTATATTAAAAAATATTTTTCATTAAAATAATATTTTTTTAAAAATTATTTTTAATATTAATATATAAAAAATATCTACGAGCACTTAAATTTTTTAATTTAAATATTTTTTATTTTTTTCCAAACATTATAGCAATGACAAATATCGTATTAATTGCACAAGAGCGTAAAAAACATGGTCAACAAAAGCAGCATATCAGGCAACAAAGACACGCACAGCATTGAAAAGTCACCAGAGATGGCAGATTCATTCATCATGAGTCATACAGTCCCCAGTTGTCAGAAGAGAAACACCCATCTCTCTCTCTCTCATGCTCATACAAGATTTGGCCATGCCAGTGAGAGGAAATAACTCCAAAAACTGCAAGTTTTTTAAGGATTATTGTTGTTTTCCAACTCTTAACTACTCATTATTGTTCTCTTTTTCTCTGATTAAGGTTACTGTGCTGTAAACATTGTCAATTACACCTGAAACCCAGTTTTCTTTCTTTAATTTTACCTACAATCCAACTTGTCTTATGAAGCTCCTACTCCTAGAAAGTCTATGAAGGGCCTGTTGATTTTCTCATTCCTAGTTTCACAGTCACCAGAGAGCGCGGGATTGGCTCTGTCGGTGACCACTGACCCAGCTAAAGAATCTTCTGAGTTTGAATTGCTGCCGGAGAACTCGTCAAAATCCATATTTCCCATATTCGCTTCCTTCTCTGCCGAGGAACCTGCATACCCAAAAAACCATAGCATGCTATAATGAATTTCAACAAGTCCAGATTTAAAAACCCATTAAGGAAAACTATAAAATGATAATAATAATAATAATAATAATAATAATAATAATAATAATAATAATTTACAGAGATTTGGGAAACTAAGCACTTACCCCTTTGGGAACAACCTTGAGGACTGAACCTGGTGAAAAGTCTAGCAGGAACTTTGGTTGAAGAAAGAGTAAGAGAAAGATCAGTGCATGTTGAGCCAGACTCCTCAATAATGCTGGAGATGGTTGTTGATTCACTACATGCATTGTTTTGCAAAGTGACATCTAATGATCTTTTAGGGAGGATTTGAGAGGAAGAAGTCGACTTTCTCCTCCTGGAAACGCTGGAATTTTCTCTCTGTTTCCTGGCCATGATCACATGCCAATGGTTCTTAACTGCATTATCAGTCCTACCTGGAAATAGCCTTGCAATCATGGCCCATTTGTTGCCATAAAGTCTATGAGCAACTAGAAGTCTCTCCTCTTCCTCTTCAGTGAATGCCCTCCTGTTAATTCTTGGATCTAGTTGGTTAAACCACCTTAATCTACAGCTCTTACCTGAAAACCAGAATATAGAGCAGAAATTTTACAAACAGATTTGGTCTTTCGAAATGGAAAAATCAACGAACTTCCTAACAATTTTATGATGTGATCAGTGTACAAAGTGAACATCTTGGAGGACATTTTTGGCTCAAACAAACGTCTTTTACACTTTTTTACGACGGATTTTGTAGGTGGTTTACCTGATCTTCCTTCAAGATTCTCTGCGATCAAGTTCCAGTTTTGAGGACCATACTGAGCCACGAGCTCTTTTAGCTTAGCATCTTCAGCTGGTCTCCAATGGCCTCTAGCGCAAAGCTTTGTATGCCCATTTCTACCAAGAGAAGAGGTTTTAAGCTCCTCTTCCTCGCCTAAATTCAAAGTAAAACTCTTTTTTTGAACGCCAAAATCCCCATCACTCGTATCACTACGTCTCTTAGCTCCCCTGCTTTCAAACTGTTGACTTCTCCGTGGTTTCGTGCCCTGGCCCATCGAATGGCTCAAAATCTGAAACCCCATTTGAGGATTGGTAGTCTCTCTTGGTTGACCC